>JAKTYG010000185.1:0-22454 GCA_030564725.1 Chernovozyma sophiae-reginae
GCAGTCTTGGAAAAGTTATTGAATTGCCAATGCAATGTAAGTGAGTCATCATTTTGCAATCATTATGATAGCACATTGTAATTAAAGGTAATTTACCACTGACCAAGTAATTATCTAGCTCAATTTGAGTAGAAATTGACTGTGAATGATCATCCATGTAATTTATTCTCTCATAACAACATTCGCAGTTAATTAAATCACATTGTAAAATATAATTCTTTATCTTTTGAAAATATTCTTTCTGAAAAGGGAATGCTTGCCATTGAGTATTAATTTGGATATCGTTTGAAATTATGGGCGTGCTAGGGGTTTCCGTAGATGAATCGAGATTCTGTTCTTGAGCAAAATATTCTTCAACCAGTGAAAAATTTGTTAGTACAGAATTATTAATTGGAATGTTAAATTTATTCAAATGCCATAATTTTTCAGTATTGGGGTCGCATATATTAATAATCAAATTGAATTTAACAAATAGTCTATGGTTAACCAATAGTCGAATATTACCAAGTCGATGATTCAATGTTATTCCATTCGATTTCAGGTTAGAAATTCTTTTTTCAGATTGAATGAATCTTGTTTGGTAAGGATGTTGCAATGCATGTTCAAACTGAAGAGCCGCAACTTTGGAGGGGAATCCATGAATGAAACAAATCATTTTCCATGGCCTGGAGGTTGATTTTCGAGTACGATATGCACCGCCATTCTTTAAGTCACCATTATGTTGTCTGAGTCTTCGAATTGGATTTGGAGTTGATCCTACATAAAACCTTTGACGTTTTGGGACCAGTTGTAGCAAATAAACTGAATAGAATTCTGGGATTGTATGTAAAGAAGCATCAGATTTATTCAATTGACTCGGTTCCATTTCTTCAACAAAGGGGGAAAAAAAAAAGAAAGAAAAAAACTGTCACAATGTACCATTAGTTGGTCTAATATGTTTAGATTCAGAGAGAATCAATAACAATTACTGAATATCAACCATGTAAGTTACTTACGTTTGCTTCTGACTTGCAACTGATGAGAACCCAATTCGATATTTTATTTTCCTGTCTCAGGAGTGTGTGTATAAGTGGATTTCCGATGGATTTCACCTAAAAATACTTCTCTTTGGAACCAACAAGCATGTGCCGAAGCCTGGGGTCTGTAGACTTTTTGGTAATCTCTCTACCAACAGTTCAAGTAGCTCAAATGCTACTCCTAAGTTCTCTAAATTCAATGCCTAGAATACAATTTAAGTCGATGCAGTTCAACGCCTAAATTTTGAAACATTTTCGTTTTATTTGACATTGAAAAATTATTGTGAGACCCTGAGAATCATTGTACTGGAAAAAGTTTCTTAGAGTTTAGAACCTCAGAAAAGTCATTTGCTACATACTTACCATGGCGATATTTTCGTAAAAATGTCATTTGGAACAATAATGATTTCAGCTGGCGAAGGAAGGAACAGGAAAAGGAAAAGGACAAGGAAAAGGTTTCGAGGTCGGAATCTGAATAACGTGCTCTCTACTTAAAGAATGCAACCTTCTTAAACCAAAAGGGAGAGGGAGAGGGAGAGGAAAGAAAGAGGTAAAGAGAAGATAGGAGAGAGGAGAGAGGGATAAATACATATTTATATACATATGGAGATAGAGAGTGTGTGTGTGTGTGTCTGTGTGTCTGTGTGTGGTAGCCGTACATTATCCCAGTCTTTAAACCAGAAGAGAATAAATCTATTCTGGTAGTGAGAAATGACAAGTGAGAATTGAAGTTAAGTAAATAGTAGAGTCCTGAACAAATTACAAAACTGAACACTCTTAGCTATCCCTCTGTCACATTCTATCATTCAGACGATATTTTAAACACAATTCAGTTTCATGGGTTTATTTTTTTCTTCTCTTCAAGTTTTCGTGAAATACAGCCGTTATCTGATTGCTAATGGATGTTGATGTAGCGCCTATTTCCCCCAATTTTGACATACAAGTAATGGAACCGAATAGTTTTTTAGATATTTTTCAGTTTACTCTCAATATCACGCCGTGCGTGCCGTACCTTTAAAGTTAACAAACTCTATATTGCTTTATTTTTGGAACCGAAGTAACTATATAGTTGATCAAAGTTGGTTGTAATTTGTACATTATTATTTTTTCGAATTATTTTAAGCAACTTCACAGTTAATCAAAATCTCAGTTAAAATAACTTAAGAAAGAGTATCATTGAAAGAATGTGTTATTTAGATCTACTCTATAGTTAAGCATATTGTGAAAGGGGAGCAGTTTTTCATTCTTCGACTGAATTTCTGAACATTACTATTGCCTAAATCATACTGCACATACGCTTTGGAAAGTTACATTACAATTTTCAATTTGATCTCATTTTCTGTTATCAATTACTTGCGACTGTAAACCAATCCAGGTTAATAAGAGTCGATATTAGGTGCTTCATATTGGGCCACAGTTGTTGAAACGGTAGAATATTCGTCTGCACTATTCTTTATCCTTTATTTATAGAAGAGAATAGTGTTACAGAAAAAAAAAAAGAGAAGGTACAAAGTTATAATTGTTATATGTACAAACAGAGTAAGAAAGAGAAAGAGAGAGAGTTAACCAATTAGTGGCACATCAAAGACTAACAAGAAAGAAATACCCATTTATCGTCTTGAGTACTACAATCATTTTCTGAAGTCCAGTAACATTTCAAGTTAGTTGAAGAGAAGAAAGTGAAGGAAAGAAAAAGAACCAAAGTCGACCATACGATTCACACCTAACACTAAAATTCGTCTATCTCCATACAAGAATGGACTCAATCGATTCTAAACAAAATCCTGACCTGGTGGACCCCGGTACTCAAGGGACATCGAGTTCTAATCAGAGTGGATCAAATGATTTTGTGAAAAAATTGTTTCAAATGTTGCAAGAAGTTAGTTACAAAGATGTGGTTAGATGGACATCAAATGGAGATAGCTTTGTAGTGTTGAACACTAATGAATTTACGAAAGAAATTCTTCCAAGACACTTTAAGCACAGCAATTTTGCTTCTTTTGTAAGGCAATTGAACAAATACGATTTTCATAAAGTTAAGATCCCGAATGAAGAGAAACTGAAATATATTTATGGAGAAGATGCTTGGGAATTTAAGCATCCTGATTTCAAAGCAAATGATCGAGATTCTCTAGAAAATATTAAGAGGAAAGGACCGACCGCTAAGAAAATTCAACCTTCAGCAAATTTTGTTGGTGCTGGAAGTAATAGTAATAATTTTGATTTTGCATTACAAATTCGACGTTTGAAAGACGAAATTGATTCGTTAAGAGAAGAAAATAAATCTTTATTTCATCAAAATAAAGTCTCTCAAACAAAATATAGAGCTGTTGTTGAAAACCTAATGGCAGTCAAAATTTTCAACGAAAGGTATTATCGATCTATGGGTATATTAGTCAATTGTTTGACTCAAACAGGAATTAAATTACCCCCTTTGGATTTTCCCAATCCTAATCTTTTAAATATTCAACAACCTACAACAGTTACCCACATATCACAGCAACAGCAACAGCAACAATCTCCACCGCAACTACCGTTGCAACTGGGTCACTCAAGAACTCATTCAGGGACATTGAATCAGATTTCTTCTCCAACTGGTAGTCCTACTTTACCCATACTTGGTTCCAGATTTGATCAACAATTCTCTGGATTGGAACCCCAAGAACAAAGTGGTGCAGCTAATCCAGGTGTTGCACGAGGTCAGCCTCAATCTCAACCGGTTGCACAACAAACACATGCCAGTAAAAGATCGGTTGGATCTGCAGGTCAATTTTTGCAAGCCAATTCTGAAGTTCTTGGGGCTTCTTCATCAACGATGAAGTTGGAACCTGGTAGTGCTCAACAATCTTCTAATATTTTGCCAGCGACTGGAGCGTTACAAAATAGCCGGTCAACTTCGTTGAATACATCGGTCAGTCCAGATACTGCGCAATTAACAACCACCAATATACCAAATCCTAAATTTCATGTTTTGTTGGTTGAAGATGACAATGTTTGTATTCAACTTTGCAGAAAGTTTTTGGTAAAGTATGGGTGTCAAGTTACCGTGGCTACTGATGGATTGAATGCAATTCTGACGGTGGAGCATACTAAATATGATTTAGTACTAATGGATATTGTCATGCCTAATCTTGACGGAGCAACAGCCACGAGTGTTATTAGATCATTTGATAATTCTACTCCAATTATTGCTATGACGGGAAACATTGAAGAATATGATTTATACACATATTTAAGTAATGGAATGTCAGACATTTTGGCCAAACCTTTCACTAAAGATGACTTATTTGCAATGTTGAGTAAGCATCTTTTGGCTCCAAATGCAAGTGAAAGTTCTTTGAACTCGTCGAATGCATCAATAAAGCCTGATCCTGGTAAGCAATCAAATATTAGTATCACAAATGTCTCACAACAAATTAGTTTACCCCAAGATTTTGCAACTAATGGAGCTGGGAATTCGGATATTAGTTCATCGGGACCAATTCCGCTTTCCAAAAAGCCTAGGCTACAATAAATGAAAGGAAACAGTTTTAAAAATAAGAGAAAAAAATAAGAAAAAGAATAAGAAATAGTCTTAACGTAATTCGGTACATAAATTAGTTTCCATGTATACTGAAAGGATTGAGATGGTGGACCAAAAAGTCATACAGGTTTAAAATTGACAATAATTTGTACATTTAAGCATTAACTATGCAAGACCTTCGCCTTCTATTAACTCACCATGTAATATACAAACTTTTTGCAATGCATTTACTGGATGTAGGTCCTTTAATTCATTCAAATGGACTGATTGAATGTAGAGCTAAGTCTGAAAATGTATTGCCCCATATGCCCTCGATATTTTGGAACTTTATAGCCTTAGCTTCTCTAAAATATGTATTCAGATAATCAAACTCAATTTCTGGTTCTAGATATATATTTTTTTTGTTCTTCCTGGATTTTTTATTGACCACCTGTTTGAAATCATTCTTTGAATTGTTCGAATCTGTAAAGTGATTCGATTCAACAGCATTCTTTAATAATGCGATGCAATTATATTGATCATATAATTTTCTCTTAGTGAAACTGTCTGTATGTGATATAATATAGTTCCCAAGTAGCCATTGAGGCTTACATAAAGTAAGTACCTGCTGAGTTAATGAGAGATCGGCATGGGGTAAGAAATACAATATATCTTTTGACAGGATTGGTTCCGTTACGGTTGCTGAATTGTCAGTGCTATTCGTTTGTGGATCAATTTCAGAGACGTTGTAATTGTAATGGTCAAAAATTAAATTATCCAAATCATTAAAGACAGGATCAAATAATGAAACATTTGTAATATTGAAGTGGTTTGATATAGTAATAATATATGCAAGTTGGTAAAGTGCTGGTATACTTTCAGAGGGTGATCCTAACGCTAAACAACGAAGACACGAGAGGTTGTCTAATTTATATTGTTTGAAGATTTCGATACTTTCTTCAAAGAAGTTTGAATTTTGTATTGATTCTATATATTTATCAAGTTTCGCCAACCGAATCTCCAAGAGTTTATCCATAACATTTAATGACGGTGAAGCGATTGTAAATTGGAAAGCATCATTGCTGAACTTGTTAGTTCTACGTTAAACACAGACCGTTAACATGCAGTGCGGTACTGCATTCACTGTACCAGATCCATCAAAACTCTCCAAGGCATCGAAAATATATTGTGGAGGTACATGCTGTGCCATTCAATTGATTAAACTGAACTCATGGCTTACTTCATTTTGAACAACCACGATATATTTTCAAATTGATAATCTAAAATTGAGTGATTGGAGTTCGAATTTTATTGCTCTTGTTTCAAAAGTTTCAAATTTAGAAAAAAATTTGCTCTACAATATGCAACCATTCCTTCCTAATCTCTACAACTAGGTACCCCAGACCAAAATTTCGTCTCCCACATCCCATCGCACCGTTTGCTTTTGTGCTCTTTTTTTCTTAATTTTTTTGGCTTGTTAATTGGATGTCTGGAGATTCGTAGAACAAGTACCAGGTCTGACATGTAATTTTTTTTTTTTTTTTCCTCTTCTCTTCTCTTCTCTTCTTTCTTGGCTCTCAATTTGGGATTCCTTCTTCTTTTTTATAACTGTTTGTTATAATCGTCACTTCATTTCTCCGTCTCTTGTTTGATATATCTCACCTGATTAGACGTCTTCTTGTCATCTAATTTATCATCTTTCAAATTGACAGTGCTGATTCTGGACCCTGCTGGAACTTTATTAGTTCAGCCTTTACCATCATTAAATCAAACTAAACCTTCTGCAAATACTACCATGCGTAAGTGTAAAATTTTTGTTGGATCTTCACATCCTGAATTAGGTAAATTGGTATGTGACCGTTTAGGAGTTGAACAAGCTCCTTGTACTTTGAAAAAGTTTTCAAATGGTGAAACTTCAGTTCAAATTGGTGTTTCAATTAGAGATGAAGATGTATATATCATTCAATCTGGGTCCCCAGAAATTAACGATCATATAATGGAATTATTAATATTAATTAGTGCTTGTCGTGGAGGTTCAGCTTCGAAAATTACTGCTGTTATTCCTCAGTTCCCTTATTCTAAACAATCTAAAATGAAGAAACATAGAGGTGCCATCACGGCAAGAATGTTAGCAAATTTGTTGGTTATGGCTGGTGCAGATCATGTTGTTTCCATGGATTTACATGCATCTCAAATGCAAGGGTTTTTCACTAAACCTGTAGATAATTTGTTTGGAGCTCCAACTTTAGCCAGGTGGATTCGTCATAATATTGTGGATTGGGAAAATGCCGTTGTTGTTTCTAAAAATCCTGGTGGAACAAAGAGAGTTACTGCCTTGGCTGATTCTTTAAAAATCAATTTTGCTATGATTCATACTGATCGTAGACGTACTCAAGATGGTTATTGTGGGAAGAATAAAAAGAAGGCATTAAAGGCATCTAAACATGGAGGAGATGCAGATAACATTGTGTCTGAGATTCAAACTGCAAGAATTGTTAAAGGACATGTTGTGGATGATGATTATCCAACAACTACAGAAAATAATAAACCAATTGAATCTGGTAAATATGATAATTCAGGACAAAAATCTCGAGTTTTAAAAGACAGCGATGCTCTTGGAGGTTCATATGATGCCGAAAATTCTGATGATGAAGATGAGCCTGCTTCATTTGCTCAAGAAAAATTAATTAGTCTTGTTGGAGATGTTGAAGATAAAGTGGCGATTATATTGGATGATATGATTGATAAACCCAATTCATTCATTGCTGCAGCTGAACACTTGAGACTTAATTGTGGTGCTAAGGCAGTTTATGTTGTGGGTACTCATGGTATTTTCAGTGACCAATGTTTAGAATCTTTAAATGATTCCAAATGTATTGATAAGATTGTGGTTACTAACACTTATCCAATCAACAAGGAACGTATTGCTAAGAATGAGAAGTTAGCGGTTATTGATGTGTCTCCAATATTTGCAGAATGTATCAGAAGAGATCATTTTGGTGAATCTATAAGTGTTTTGTTTGATAGTCTTGCGGCTATTGAATAGGGGAACTTTACCATTTCTGCTACCACTACTACAACTACTACAAATACTACAAATACTACTACTACTGATTTTAGAGGGTTCCTTTTTTTTTGCTTCCTGTCTAATAAGAGAAAAATTGGTCTGAAATCATCCACCGGCTGATTTACCAGAACTTAACTAACTATATATTCAATGAACTTCATTTGTTCTTGTACTGATAATATCAGTTACTTCAGTATTATATTTCTGAACCCTTCTCTCTTTACACTACACCAATGATGCATCCACCGGGATGCAGGACACTTCTCCCAGTCTTATGGCTGGTTTCACGAGATGTTGGACTAACGGAGCGTTGGCAGATCATATTTTTTTTAATTACTAACTTCATCTTGTCACTGTCGTAATTTTTTTTTGACCATGAAGCTCAAGCTTCATGGAGTAATTAGGACATAAGAGGAACACAGTAACATTCCATAATAAGGATATAATTTACTTTTTTTTTTAGTTTTCTTTTAGCTTTCTTCTTTTTTTTTTTCTTTTTTTACTTTCAAGTAATTCCAATATTGACTTGGTTCATCTTTTCAATGTCCCTTTAATGTAGAGAAGGCTTATCGCTTTCAATTCTCTGCTCCACAACTGAAGCTCAGATTTGTTCGCTCGCTCGTAATTGCGAAATTTTTAGATCCAAATTCCAAAATTCATTCTCTGGCATTTGCCCGCGCCTAACATCTCACTAAGTTGAAATTAACGCATTATCTCTTTCCAAAACCAATTGTTTGCCCACGTTTATTGTTCTGATAGAAGCTTTTGCCGCTATCTATTCCAGTTTAAGAATTTACTTGATAGACAATATGCTGAGAAACTCTAGTTCGAGACCGATACCGGTGAAAAATAACCAAGAATCTATATTCTCTGCTGTCCCAGAAGAAGTTATTGATATCTCCTCCAGATCAGATTCTGGAACTGAAACTTTAAGTGATACGATTGCAACCAATTTTACAAGTCTGGACATTCCACAAGCAGTTCAAAGAAAGCTTGATCAACCTATGTCTCCATTATCACTCAGTGAAAATTCAACTCCTTCAAAATCATTATTAAATCCCTTAACAAAACAATCTTTTCAAGATACTGCTGGAGCAATTGCTTCAATAACTCCAATGTTGGAATCATTCACTCCCAAAACTAGTGCAGAAGAAAGTAAAAATGGTGTAACTGCTCAACTTACTTCATATAGTGGAGATCAACCACTTACCCCTGATGCACTTCATGAACATGAAAAATCGACTCTGACTAGTTTTAATAAATCAAGGTCTTCTTCTCATGGTGGTTATAATGCTCTAGATGGCTTCTCTACTTCATCGAACTTGATTAAAACAATTTCAAACTCCTCAACTGGATCGAAAAAATCGGCATCAATCAATAAAGAATCCCCACAATTACCTAAAATTGGTAAGATTGGAGTTTGTGCCATGGATGCTAAAGTGATGTCCAAACCATGTCGTAAAATTCTCAATAGATTAATTGAAAATGGAGAATTTGAAACGGTTATATTTGGGGATAAAGTAATATTGGATGAATCGATAGAAAATTGGCCAACTTGTGACTTTTTGGTGAGTTTTTTTTCGACTGGTTTTCCCTTAGAAAAGGCAATTAGTTATGTCAATCTTCGTAAACCATATTTAATTAATGATCTTGTTATGCAAAAGGCATTGTGGGACAGAAGGTTAGTCATGGGAATTCTTAATTTTGCTCAAGTTCAATCACCTGAAAGACTTGAAATTAGTCGAGATGGTGGACCACAACTTGATGACGAATTGATTGAGAAGTTAAAGGAAGTAGGAATGAGCGATGATCAATTGTATGCCATGACTCATCAAATAGAACCTAAATGGAAAATGATCGATAATGATGATACATTATGTGTTGATGGAAAAGTTTTGAAGAAACCATTTGTTGAAAAACCTGTTGATGGTGAAGATCATAACGTTTACATATATTACCCAAAATCCACTGGAGGTGGTGGCCGGAGATTATTCCGTAAAATTGGGAACAAATCATCCGAGTTTGATCCTGACTTAACGTTTCCTCGTACTGAAGGTTCTTTTATTTATGAGAAGTTTATGGATACTGACAATTTTGAAGACGTCAAGGCTTATACTGTTGGACCAACATTTTGCCATGCAGAAACCCGTAAGTCTCCAGTAGTTGATGGAATTGTTAGACGTAATACCCATGGTAAGGAAATAAGATACATCACAGAACTTTCTGACGAAGAAAAGACTATGGCTAGAAAAGTCTCAACAGTTTTCAAACAAGTTATATGTGGGTTTGATTTATTACGAGTCAATGGAGAGTCGTTTGTGATAGATGTCAATGGGTTTTCATTTGTCAAAGATAATAACGACTATTATGATTCTTGTTCTTCAATCTTAAGGAATTTGTTCATTGATGCTAAGAAATCCCGTGATTTATTAAAGACGAAAATTCCAAAGCTGTCTCAACTTCACAAGAATCAGTTTGAAGAAAAGCAACAGAAGTGGGTATTTAAAGGTATGGTATCTGTCATTAGACATGCAGATCGTACCCCAAAACAAAAATTCAAATATTCTTTTAGAAATCCCTTATTTGTCTCATTACTTAAAGGTCATAAAGAAGAAGTTATCATTAGAGCTGTTCCAGACTTACAAGTTGTATTAGAAACGGTTAAGATAGCTCAAGAAAAGCGTTTAGAAGATCTTAAGAAATTAGAACAACTTCGGACAGCATTAGAGAAGAAAATGAATTTCCCTGGTACTAAGATTCAGTTAAAACCTGCATTAAATAAAGAAAATCCTGATGTTGTTGATAAGGTTCAATTAATTTTAAAATGGGGAGGAGAACCAACCCATTCTGCTAAATTTCAAGCATCTGATTTTGGTGAACAAATGAGACAAAATATCAAATTATTAAATCGTGAAGCATTAAACGATGTGAAGGTATTTACTTCATCAGAAAGGAGAGTGATTGCTAGTGCTCAAATCTCTACAATGGCTCTTCTAGGACTTGATAAAGAACATGAGCAATTACCTGATGATTTTTTGATTATTCGAAAAGATTTGTTAGATGATTCTAATGCCGCTAAAGATTTAATGGATAAAGTTAAAAAGAAGCTTAAGCCTTTATTAAGACAAGGTGCTGAAGCTCCACCGCAATTTACGTGGCCACCCAAGATGCCCCAACCTTTTGAAGTCATCAAGCGTGTATGTGAATTAATGAACTATCATCAACAAATTATGGAATACAATTTTGAGAATAAAGACGTCTCTCAATTTCAAACTAATTGGTGTTGTGGAGAAGATCCTTTGTTATTTAAAGAAAGATGGGATAAACTCTTCCAAGAATTTACAACTGCTGAGAAGACCCATCCTTCGAAAATATCTGAGTTGTATGATACCATGAAGTATGATGCCTTACATAATAGACAATTCTTGCAGAAAATCTTTTACTATGATCCCGACGATGAAGTTTTATTAGCCAAATTGAATCAAGCATGTGGAAGTACGATCAACTCATCTGGTTTAGTTAGTGAATATCCGATCAACATTTTGGCTATGAATAATTTTAAGATTCCAAGTGAAAGTGGAACTCAATCAGCTGGAAACTCTACAAATACTTCGAGCAGCAATGTTTCCACCCTTGCAAATTCTAAAGAACCAGCATCGGCCGGTTCTCTAGGTTGGGTTTTAAGAGGTACATCAATAGGTAATGGTGAATCTAGTCACAGAGGATCTGCAGATGAAGAAACTTCTCATAATAATCCTTTTGACCATCCCACATTTGCACGTTTAAGGGAATTGTACAGATTATCAAAAGTGTTATTTGATTTTATTTGCCCTCAAGAATATGGTATCAAGGATGAAGAAAAGCTTGATATTGGGTTATTGACCTCTTTACCACTTGCAAAACAAATCTTGTCTGATATTCATGACATGAGAGTGCATGATACCGCTACTGTGGTCAATTATTTTACTAAAGAATCACATATATATACATTACTTAATGTTATTTATGAATCTCAAATCCCAATGAAGATTGCTAGAAATTCGTTACCTGAATTGGATTATTTATCTCAAATCGTATTTGAATTATATGAATCTGGAGATCCTAATAGTCCTAGTGGTAAAAAGCATTCTATAAGGTTATCATTATCACCAGGTTGTCATACTCAAGATCCTTTAGATGTTCAACTTGACGATGACCATTACATTGGATACATTCCAAAATTGAGCTTGACAAGACACTTAGATATCGATTTGGTTATTCAAAGATTGAAAAATAGATTCTCAAGAGTATCTTTACCAAAGAAGTTTACACCTGTGAATATCTCTAGCCCTCTCACTGGTGGGATATGATTCAGTTGTGGTATTACTCTACAATTATAATGAAACTTATAATTTATTAAATAATCCTAAATATAAAAAATATTAATTCAATTTCTTTTAAAATCAATAGTACCACGTATTGAATTTCTTGTAGAAAGTTGAAATATACCCATAACTCTGTACACGAAGCTCTGAATGTGTGAGCTTCGCTATTAATGTTATATTTAAAGAACCTCGCTAATCAACTTAAGCGGATTCATATTTTTCCCAGTTGTCAATAATCTTCTTGATCTTTTCTGAACCGGTCAAAGTATACACTTCCTCGAAATATTCCTTAGTGATCTCAAATGGCTTTGCAGTCAAATTAGGAATATATTTGTTGATCAAGTCTTTTGGCTTCACAGAAGATTTTGGAATCTTCTTGCACAAAAATCTTTGGAATGGTTTCACACCAGACATCAAGTAAGAAGAATGGAAAGGAACAGAAATTCCCTTTAATGGAATAACTGCAAAACCTCTTTGTAAATCAATTGGTTGTTCCTTTGCAATAGATTGAGCAGAAACTTCATCGATTATTTCCTTCAAATGTTCTCTTACCTCATCAAGAGAAAGACTTTCTTGTAACTTGACGATATCAATCTTATTAAGCTTGATCACATTTAATACATTAGTTAAAGTATCTAATGCTCTTAAGTCACCAGCAGTGACATATTGAGTATTTTCAACGTTGTAGTTGACAATTTCCAATAACCATCCGGTCTTGGAAGACACTTCATCAACAACAAATCTTAAAGCTGCATCATTGAAAGTTGGGTTAACCCTAGTTGGATTAACGGCACACATACCATAATTAGATCTTCCAAGTTCATCTCTTGGAACTGCAACTTGCATAGTCATACCACGGTAAAATACGACATCAACTAATGATTCAATTGGCATCACGTTTGCTAACGATGACAAAGCGGAATATTCACCCAATGAGTGGCCCGCAAACATTATATCACTTGGGACTAATCCCTTGGACTTAATATCTTCATATGAAGCCTTTTCCATTAAAGTTAATGCTGGTTGAGTGAATTGAGTTGCAGATAACAAACCAGTAGGAGATACGAATGTAAATGAAGTGGTGGTGTGATCAATTTCTTTGAAGATCTTCTCTGACTTAACAGAACCATCTTCACTGACAGTTTCAAACATCATTCCAATATAATTTTCTCTAATCTTTCTACCCTTAGCTCCTCCAAAGTGGATAGTTAATTCATTTGGATTGTTTTTAACGATGTCAAGGATGGAGAAACCATAATTGTTAATAAAATGGTTATCAGCTCTATCCCATACTTCACGAGCAACTGCGGAAGATCCATACAAGTCCATACCCATACCTTGTTCTTGAGATCCTTGACCAGTGAAGACGTAAGTAGTAGTTGGTTGTTCTATTTCAGCTTCACCTTCTAAGACAACAGCTTCGGTTTCAACATTCTTGGTTTGAACTCTAATAATCTTACGACCATTGATCATACCAATATGTTCTAAAGTGGTTTGTAAAGAGTCATTTGGTAAAACCATACCAATGAAATTACACTTGTAGGCACGAACTCTTGAAGCAACATTATCTGCGGCCCACTCTTCAACTAAAGATCTGATAGAAGCGGACGAGTACATACCATGTGTAATTGTACCTGGTAAGTTGGCATAGGCAGCAAAGACTCTTGAAACATGAATAGGGTTGAAATCACCTGACACCTTAGCATATGGAACATTAGTTCCAGGAGCTTTGGAAGTCAATTCTTCTCCAGAAGAAATAGGAATAACATTTTCAAACTTAACAGCTTGTTCTATAGTAGTTCCATTTCTGGTTAAATAGTCAGTGACTGGGTTACCATAAGATTTACCAGCTTCATAATCAATTGAACCAATTTGAATGACTTCTTTGGTTGATAATTCAATAAATACCTGCCCGGTAGTCTTAATGGAGGAGAAAACATCAGTGTTTTTGAACTTGTACGTAGATTGACAACGGAAAGTTAAAGTTTGATCTAACAAGTCAACGTCCTTTTCTAAGTGGAACCATTCTTTTGATCTTAAAATAGCCAAGTCCTTAGCAGATTTAAGAGAAAGTTGAACTGGAGTTTCATCTACCTTTTGGAAAGTGTTTGCAAAATCGGAGTATTCACCTCTGTAGAAGAACTCTGAAGTAACTTCCATTACTGCTTTACCATCTCTGTAGATGGTACCAACAACTTCAACTAATTTACCAGATGCTTGATTTACAACTGATTTGATAACAGCTTTAGAAGAAACAAGATCACCCTTCTTTAATGGTTCTGCACCAACAACCATCTTATATCCGTTAGATAAATGAACAAGTTTCAACAAGTCACCGTCAACTTTACTTGGGAAAACAGCCTTCATTATAGATTTCCATCCAATAACGATAGCAAAATCCATAGGAGCATAAGTAACCTTTCCAGCTCTTGGAACAAATGCATCACACTTGTTACCAATAGCATGAGTGAATTCGGAGATTTCTTGTCCAGTGATAGTGAGGTCGTCTCCAACAATGGCACTGTCAACATCAATATCAAAATCGACAGGAACTTGAGAACCAAACCATAATTTCCAGTAGAATGTCTTTATTCTATCATTTCTACCTTCCATTACTTCCAAAATTGGAGCAAATCCATCACTTGGCTTGTAGGTGAACAAGAATGGTAAGAGTGCGGGTTTTGAATCAGCAGTTCTGTGTTCAATTAAAGAAAATTGAATTTGCTTTGGACCAACAAGTTTAATTTCAACTACTGGTTTCGATTCCCCATTCAAAGGTTCAAATACAGTCAATTTAGTCTTGGATGCATCTTCTGGAGATTCAACTTCAACGACAATGTTTGCAGCTGGACTTAAAGCATCACGAGCAGGGTTGCTTACGTGATTTATACCTTGAACAATTCTATCGGTGGTAATGAAGGCATGTAACCAGCTCAACTTTGAGCCAGCTAATAATTCAAACCATTCAGTAGCATCAGGTAAAGTAGATCCAATAGAATACTTGATCTTAGTGCTAGTTTTTTCAATCTTTACACCAGCTAATTTAGTGAAAGAAACAGGAGCCTTGTTACCTAAATATTCAACGACTGGAATCGAAGATTCGATACCATTGTATTCATCCTTAAGCAAACGTTTGATATGTCCCTCGTGAATAGAATCCAAGATTTCCTTAATTGGTTCGTTAACTTCTCTGGTAAATTGAGCTGCAACAGGACCGTGTAAAATACAAGTTCTTTCAACATCTTCATCGACCACTGCTTCTAAGTCTTCTGATTGCCATAAGGAATCCTTTTTGAAATAGTATTCAAAAGTTTCGTCAAGAACTGGTACAAAAGGTGCTGGCTTTTGAGTTGGTCTTTGACAGCACATTAAGAAGAAATCACAATCTTCTTGACTAATCAATTGCTCTTTAGCAGCTGGGAAAACATCAAAAAAGCTCTTAGTGGTTCCAAATGGTTCCTCTAATTGAGCGTAGTTTTGAATCAAAGAAATGGCATTTTGTTCAGTGGTGAATCTTTCTTCAACACGTCTTAAGAAATCACCATAGAAATTTCTAAGAGAAACATCAATCCATCTGTTGGATTTCTTGACATACATTAACTCAACCAATCTATTGGCAACTTCTTCGTAAGACATGTCTTGCAATTCACACACTCCACTTGCATTCTTACCGAACCAAGGCTTTTGGAAATCTTTGTTCAATTTGTTAATGATGTAGTCCTTCTTCTTGGTTAAAGCTGCTAACACCTTATTCTTTGGTAATGAGAAAATAGTATCATCCATTTCTTTCCAAAACATAACCCCTCTAGTGGCAATCTTATGGATTGGTTCACCCATTTCAGATCTGACAGTGATGATACCACCAGTAGGTTTCTTGTAGGTATTTTCCCAGTTTTTATCAGGAACACCAGTTGTTTTAGCAATAGCTTTCTTAGCATCTAAAGAAGTGTGAGCTTCCTTTGCAGTCATAACACGGGAACCAAAAAGAACACCATCGAATGGCATTGGAGGATAATTGTAGGCTTTAGACCAAGTACCAGTTAAATATGGATAAGTATCTTCATCTGAACCAAATCCAGAACCTGCAACTAAAACAATGTTAGAACATCTTCTGATCTTGGAGTACATTTGTAAAATAGGTTGATGGAAATCTTCAAAGGAATGATGACCACCACCTCTTCCACCAGTCCATTGTAATACAATTGGGAAAGTTGGATGAGCCTTAGCAATTGTAATACATGAAGCAATTGCATCAATCGAACCTGGTTTTAAACCCAAATGAGTTAAACCTAAAGTTTCAATATATTCAGAAGCAACTTCAAGGGAAGGAACACCTGCACCAATAGACATAGATTGAATTGGGAAACCTCTGTCTCTCAAACTCTTGATTAATGGGATACCCCATTGTAACATTCTTGGATTAACGTAAATTAAGTTAATACCAACTCCTGCACCAGGAGTAACATTCTTTGCAACTTCATTCAAAGCAGCTTCCATATTAGGTCCACTGAAGTAACCACCTCCAGCTAATTCAATATGATATCCAGCATTAATGGTGGCAGCAACAAATTCAGGATTAACTGTGGTTGGGGTCATACCAGGAACCATTAATGGAGCCTTACCTAATAACTTGGAAAATTTAGTATCAACATACACTTTTCCACTAGAATCTTTTACTAATCTAGGTTTATATTCTTCTAACCAATTAGCAGCCCATTTGATCGACAATAAGTCTTGGTTGAAAATTTCTTGCTTGAAACCATATTCATCTTCACCTGTTGGATTATCCAAAGTTCCAGCGATGATGATACGAGAACCAGTACCTTCTTTGTTTCTGTGGGTTAAAACTCCTAAACCAGAAACACCTCCTGGACCAAAATCAACCAAGTGAGTAGATTGGAAATCGGTTGCTTTTTCCCAATGGACTGGTAATTGAGTAATACATTTAGTAACTCTAGCTGCAACTGATTCCTTATAGTTCTGGAAGTTTGAACCGTCAAAGGTATCATAAACAGGGAACTTAATAGAAGATGCATCCCATTCTAAATCGCTATCAGCTAAATCTTCAAGAATTAACTCAGTAGCAGGACCTAACAAATGAGAATGGAAGGGAGAAAAAATTGGTAAGAATCTATTGGAGAATTTCAATTTTCTTTCAGAAAATGGAATTCTTGATTGATCCAAACCAGAAGGAGCTTTATTGTTTCTTAAAGTTAAATTTAAACCATATAAAGATTCAGGAGGACCAGAAACAACCAAATTTCTTGCACCATTAATTAATGAAATATCAATATGTTTGTCATTAGGTAAATGCTTATTAGTTTGATCAATGAATCCTTGAACTTCTCCAATTGACAAATCTCTAATTGATAACATTGGAGATGGTCTACCTTCACCGTTCTTTAAAGAATCTTGTAACATGGTTGGTGGTAATGTGGTTCTTGGATAAGTTTGAAGACATCTACATCCAATGTAGAATAATAATGAAATTGCCTTTAAAGAGTTTTCAAAAAATGATTCCCAAGAATCGGAAGCAGCAATTGCAATTGAAGTAACTAAACCTTGAGAATGACCAGTTGAACCAGCTAAATGATCTCTGAATTCACCAGGAGTCAAACCTAAGATTTTACAAGTAATAGCATAATGACATAATTGTATAACACAAATCAATGGACAAGAAACTGGAACTGACAATAAATAATCTGGAGAAGGAGTTTTATCAGGAGATGATAACCATTGGAAAATATTGAGCCCTTGAGTATAAATTTTGTCGGTATTCCCAGTATTTTTAACCAATTCTTGTAATTTATTATCAATTTTAAGAAGTAAATCAGAAATCAAACCATTGTATTGTTGATTTAAATCTCTTAATTCTTCAAAATAATCATCGGTATTACCTTGACCACCAAATAATGCAATGATTTTAGCATAGCCAGTTTTAGAATTAATTGCATGAGAATTCTTTAATAAAGCAGATTCAGTTTTCTTAAATTTAGAATTAGAATTGATAACTGCTTGAATATAATTTTTGACTACATCTTTTGCCTTTGGAATAGTGGTTGGGTAATTTTCTTCATCATTTAATAAACTGGCAGCAAATGAATGAACATCAAGATCGGAAAGAAATCTTGATTCGAAATCATGAAGGGTCAATTGAAGTACTTCATCAAATTGACCAGGAGTTTTTGGATCAACTAAAGATGCAACATAACCAAGATATCTTGCAGATAATTCAGCAGGAGAAGATGGTTCATTATCACCAGCAAATGATTCAGTAGGTTCAGGGAGTGTCTTTACAAATTGATCTTTGATTTGAGAAAATTTGAAAAAGATATTTGTTGGGACAAGTAGAGTGTTCTCGATAGATCCATGATTTAAAGCAAATGGACGAAATGAAGTAGTTGTGCTCATTATGAATAAATTTATTTTATGATATTATATTTTCTTTTATCAAAACCAAAAATAACAAAATTGATTAACACTAACTTTGTTTCGGAAAACGGTCTTTAACAATTGGAACAAAGGAGTTTAAAAAAAAAAAAAAATGATTGAAAATTAACAGAATGGACTTCCTTACGTTGATTAAGGTTATTAGCTTTCAAAGATGAAACTGATATTACGGTTATAAAAAGTCTGTGGTACTGGACTTCAATATAGGTAAGATTAACAAAAAATAATCTGCTAAATATCAATTACTTGATTGGAAATAAACTAAAGAAAAAAAAGAATTAGAAAAGATATCTTGAACACGCTACAATGAATATATATCAACTATGGTAGTGGTAGTGGCTAATTGAACTTTTGGGCTTTTGGGTTTTGCAACTTTTTTTTTTTTTTGGAATTATTTTCTCAATTTTTTGGTGTTTAATTTGTCTAACTTGGACATAATGTTGGGCTGTTGGAAAGATAGAAAATGGGTTTAACGAAAAATGCGACAATTTTGTTGTTAGTGAGACAACTGAGTATTGTGCAGGGTAAATGGGTAAGGGAGAAAAAAAAAAAAAAAGATGAAAAATTTGGTGAATCGAAGGATTTTCTGACCAAAGCTGAAAAAGGTATGGGGCCCCCACCAAAATAAAACTTAGAAACGTAACACTACAGAAAAAAATAAATTGGTTTTTGTTTAAATTCCAGATTGGAAATTTAAGGGTCTAGAGTTTTTTAATTGATAGAGATCATTCTAATGGAAAGTTAAGTTAAGTTTACTTTGGAATTGAAAGTATTGTGATTTATTCGTTGACTCGCAGAGATTTGGAAGTGGAAGAGCGAAAAATAAAAATCGATGAAAAAGTAAATCTTTAGTGTAAGTGTAGTATGTAGTGAAGAATGAATTTAGGGTCAGAGAGAGAATAAACAGGTATGATTGCAAGGTATATTTCTGAATATTCAATACGAAAAAAAAAAACTTTCACTTGTGTAAGAAATGTAGCTTTGTATTAGTAAGAATCTTCATTTTTTATCTTTTTTTCATTATCATTTCCAACTTTATTACCTTGTATCAAATTCTATTCGTTATCGATATATGTCTCGGAATTAAGCTGCTGACCAAAATTTGTATTACTGTTGGGATTCGCATATCGGATGCTGAGCGCTGGTCGCCAACAATATGAAGAGATCATATTGGGAATCGATTCTTGATTTTGACTGAATTTCTCCGAGCCTTTCGGTATGCTGGAGTCGCGAAAACGTTCATAATTGTAAGATGGTGAGTAAACGTAGAAAGACAACTTGTAATTGGGTACAACTAGGAATGGCTAATACGAGAACAGCGATTTACATTTTTTTTTGGTGTATTCAATCTCTACTTCTATTCAGTTTGTAATTTCAGTTTAAAAAATACTGGATGAGAGGTTCTATTTACAGATTCAGCTTGTGATTTATAGCTTGTAGTTGGAAATTGCATCAGTAGAGATGCCATGGTGGTTTGAGATCTGGTCCAATTTCTGGATCTCATGCGCTCGGTAACTCAGCGGTTGATTTTTTGGCAGACACAGATTTGTAGTTAATTATCTGGGAGACACAGCAGTTAACTCTCTGGCCGCAGCTCTCACACTAACTCTAAATCTCACTCTAGCTCTGGCTCTCACTCTCTAATTAACGCTCCCTCTCTAGCCCTCACTTTCTACTTAGGGCCCTCTACTTCTCTCTCTCTGGCCCTCACTCGCCCTCTACCTCTACCTCTCTCTCTCTTTACCTCTCCCTCTACCTCTACTTCCCTCTACCTCTACTTCCCTCTACCTCTACTTCCCTCTACCTCTACCTCTCTCTCTCTCTACCTCAATCTTAGCTCAAATATTTAAACATTCACCCCTTGTGTTTCTTTCTCTCTTCCTTCTCAACCTCAGCAATCTACACCTTCCCTCTAATGTTCCACCACTCAATCTCAATCAATTCTCTATTTTCCTGCTGGTAATGCCAATTGTTGCAGTTGTTGAATTGCCTTCGGAAACTCTCTCACAATAATCTCACACTTAACTTCTTTACACAATTCTTTCTTATTAAAATATGGAACTTTTTGCAATAATTCAAGACCAGACGAACGTTCAATTGCTTCAATTGGTACCAAAAAATCAGTTAAACTTGTGGAATTTTCAATAGGCTCATTAGGTAAAACAAATGCAGCAACTGATATTGTGTCACTCCCAACGTTTTCTCCCACAACAACTTTGAAAAAATGCGTAGGGACTGCAATGTTTGGTGGAGAACCGATCACTTCATATGTAACGCGATATTTATCATCATCACATTTTTTGGGTAAATACAATGGACCAGTCATAATTCTAACGTTGTCATAACTATTGGTCAATCTTCTACAAAAATCTTCAAAATGTGCCCAATAATCTCGATTGAATCCTTCTCCAACTTGTGGAGACATATTTGTTAGCAAAAAAGTTTGATTCATAGTCTCTTGATTGTATTTTGCATCTGCAGCTGGTGCTTGATGTCCTCTATCATATCCACTTCTGAAATAGTCTCTTAAGCGTGCTCTGAATTTCATTGGAATTGATTCATCTTCTTTAAATACTGACTTCTTACGATCTACTCCCGTAACTGATTTAATTGAATCTTTGGTGATATGTTCTAGCACCCATAATGGGTTTCTAGTACTTCTATCATAACAACTAATGAATTCATTTCTATTCCCTACATCATGATGGGGTCCGGGAAATCCGTACTTGAAAAATTCTTGAGGTCTAATAGTTGAAGGATCAAATGTAGCTACTTGATTACTACCTTTTCCATTTCCATATGGAATAAGGGCTGTAGAAGTTGAAGATGATCCAGATTTGTTTTGTTCATTGACTGGAGTTGGTGCTGATGATCTACCCCAAAAATAGGACGCAATTCCCACTGTACTTATACCAAGAGTGTTAACAACAAGCTTACTCATCAGGAAACAAATTTGTATTATATGCAAAGGTCTAACTTGTATTCTAGAACAGAATATTCCTCTGAAATGGGATGGATGTGATGGGTGAGATGTTGTGAGGTGTACCCCAGCTTGACATTTTTTTCTTGAGATTTTCAGACGAAGGTCGTTCCGCAGTCGCTGAGAGTTAGCCAAAGACAATCCAGAGCACAGGCTCTCATATTCAATGAGATAAAACAATTCAGATGAAGAACATAATTTAATGGAATATGGTGTATCGCTATATAATGGCTGCATTGTAGTAATACTGGAGACTTTCAAGACTTTAATTGTAGAGCTGGAAGTAACTTTTTGGTATCTCTTTATCATTGTTTCTCTAAGTGAAATATGGATAGAGTAGTCTGGAAAATCGTTCCAATACCCATACATTAAATCCTACAGGTGATAATCTATATTTATGGCGTTTCTTTTATCCTTTTCCTATTATAAGGGAAAAGTAAGGCCCCTAATTGACCTCCTTCTAATCATAGTAATCAAACCATATCATAGACTGCTGATTCATAAAAGAAAACATTTCAATCTTCAGTTTTATGGACCATTTTGTTCAATTCTAATTCTTTTCATTCTTAATTTTTCATTTTTCATCATTCATTTAACTTCAGTCTTACGCTTAGTTCTATCTTTCTTCATTTCCTGTAACGTCTTTATTATTCCAATAGTTATAATAGACAATATGGGGCCAAGTAGTGGTAAATATACAGCTAATTTATGCTCCTGCGGGAAATATGTCTGCTGAACCATTTCCTTCTCAAAGAATGCCTCATCAGAAAATTCAACACTTCTTGCTGAATAACTTACCGATAAATCATAATTTTGGAGTTGATTAATACTGATTAATGATTTGTTGACAAAATCCAAAGTATTCAAAACATGAGTTTTAGTCAATTCTGGAATAGAAATCTCATCTAACGATTGAGTTAATTTAACTAAAGACATCAAATTATCTAACGATTGGTGTAAATTCTTATAAGTTGAAATCCTTGACAATGTATCTACTCTAATCAACGTAGATTTTGGATATGATGACATGCCAATCAAGTTGAATAATTGGGAAACAAATATTTCAACAACTGGT
>JAKTYG010000186.1:0-22486 GCA_030564725.1 Chernovozyma sophiae-reginae
GAACAGCTCTCCGCAGGAGTCTCCATGAAATGGCCCTAGCGGAGCGGTAGAGAATGAGCGATGACAATTTCTCAGGTCTGAGATGTAACGAAGAGCAATGTATTGAATTCAAGAGAAGGAACATACCTAGTAAAACACTTTAATTGGACATTATAAACGGAAGTCTCTATATATCAGGAGAGTAACACCTTTATAACTTAGGTTCATCCTTTTCAATAGCGACTACTTCCATTTCTAAATCGACTCCTAATGGTAATTCTTTAACTGCAACACAAGATCTGGCAGGTTTATGTTCACTAAAATATTTACCATAAACTTCATTGAAAGCACCAAATTGGGTTTTCATATCAGTTAAGAAGATGTTAGCCTTAACGATGTGATTCAAAGAAGAATTAGAAGCTTCTAAGATGTTATTAACATTCTGAATAACTTGTTCTGCTTGTTCTTGGATAGTTGGTTTGTCAGAAAGAGGCTTGTTTTGAGGAGTGTATGGGATTTGACCAGATACGTAAATGAACCCTGTATTAAGTTAGTAGAAGTAAATTAAGAGTAAATTCGTAGGCAGTAGTGGGCGGTAAGACTGGGAACCAGCACTGGTGGTTAACCGAGAACGTTGAACTAAATGGAATGTTCTGCCACTGCATCCGCATGTCTCATGATCACAGAGAGGGAGTGAAGTCACCAATTGAGTGACGATGCCAACTAGAGGACTGTAAATTCAGTAAAACCACCAATTGAGTGACGATGGCAACTAGTGGACCACCAATGACCCAGACACAGAGTCCAGAATCGCCAATTGGACAGGCAGCAGAACTGTCTCCAGCTAGATCCCAACAACACACTGACGAAACAATTGCGTCTTGACTGAAGAATTGAGCCCTGTTAGGTATAGATACCGTTCAAACGATCCGCAACCTGCGATTATCCTCATGCTAAAGATTTCTAGTGTTTTCGTGCTGTCTGATTCATCCATGGGGTCTCTCTTATCGTACCCAAGACGCCATTCAATCCATCCTAGCCCGTAAAGTGGACCAATTTCAGCTCATTCCAGATACATACCATTAACCTTGATAGCTTGAGAGTAAGAAGCAGCAGGTGGAGGGGCATTGGCAGTTTTAACCTAAAACATATGTTAGTAATCATGTTTAGCATTGAGGAAAATGACAATTTCAAATGGATGAACTCGTCCGAATTCATCCTATAAGACATCCATTGATTCTTATTTTACAATGAACTTACTGCAGTGATAGCGGAAGAAAATCTAGAAGATGACATATTGATTGATCTAGTGAAAGAAGAACGGAGCTTAGTAGAAAACATATTTCTGGTTCATGAAACTGTGAAAGAGACGAAAGTTGTTGGAGTGTGGAGTGAGTGGACCGAGTCATTTTGAGGTTCGCTTCAGCAAAGGGCGCGGTCTGACATAATCGAGTTTTGGTGAGAATGTGAGTGAGTGAGCAGAGGAGGTTGCAATTAGGAGAATGATAAGGCTGCAGCAAGATAGTACAACTGGATTAATGAAATTGGGTTGATGCAACGAGAAACTTCGATCGGGTCAACGAAATCGCATCAATGTATTTAAATTCCAACGTTGTACCAGTCGTATATATACTACGTTCCAACTATTATCCAGTGAAGAAAAGTGTCCAACTTCATATCATTACTTCGTATATTGAATTACAAGACCAAAGGTAACATTTATCATCTCTATTTCTTTTTCCCCTTCTTCTTTTTCTTGTTCTTCTTTTTTTTAGAACTTTCAGTCTTCGTTTCACTAAACTTACCAACTCCATCAAGAAATTGTTCATTGAATTCAGATTCATCTAATTCTGGTTGAGGTTCGTGTATATTCTCTTTTGGTACTGATACAAAAGGTTCATCGGAATTTCCAAGTATCAGTCCACTTTGTGCTACCGTTTGTAATCTTTCAAATATATTTTCACTAATGTACCCAACTTTACATAAAACATTAAAATTCTTTATGAAAAGATTGAAATTTTGGTGAATAGTTTGTAGATTAGATTTGGGACCAAAATTTGTTTCAACGTATGAATCTTCTATAGGAGTTTGACTTACTATCCATTCTATATGATTTTCTAATCTCATTTTGAAATTCTTAATGATTTGATCAAATTCTTTATTAGTCAACCGATAAAGAAATATACTTCCTGATGATAAGCTGGTTATGGTGTCAATGAATTTTTGATGATCTTTGGCATCAAACTTGTCAATATTTTTAAAAATATCTTGATTTTTGGTGTCAACTAACTTTTCCGGTCCTTCTGGAGATGTCATCTTTCCAGAATTGTTCTTAGGGTTGACTTCTGGTAATCCTTCAATTGTCATCTCGTCTTTTGTTTGAGTTTTGACATTCTTTTCAGTTTCATTAACTCCTATTCTTGCATTCTGAATCCTTTGAAAGAGTTCTCTAGCTTCAGGTAGCCTACTGAGCCACTCAATAAGAAACAATTGGATGTTATACATACTCACAGAAATATCAGAAACTTTGTCGGATAGATCCGTCAACCCACTCAAATCAATGATTCCAGCATTCATTAATTGGTCAATCATAAGACACATTAAGGTCAGGTATTTCTTGGCAATAGACTCCAGTAAAACTATCTGATGGCCGTAGTATGATTCAACTCCTTCTTCCCTTGACAATAAATCAAATCCTTTACTAGAAAGAAATTCATGAAGTAACATTTGTTCTTCAATCTCACTAAGAGTAATCTTGTTTCCCTCTCTGCTAAATTTATAGGGAGCTTGCTTTTCCTCCAGACCTCTTAGCCCTACCAAAAGCTCAAATATATAATTAATAAGTGCTGGACATAAATTAACGTTGTGGGTGATAAACCAAATCAATACTCTTCGAAATCCTTTACACATGAACATTTCATCAAGCATACATCCTGCAAGTTTTCGATTATTGTGAAGGAAAAGTTCAAATCTTGTTACTCCACAGAGCGGAATAATGAGTTTATTATTATCTTGAGTTGCCTTGATTTCTTCTTCACTCACAAGGCTAAACCAATTCTTGTATATTTTATCAGGGGTAATCTTTGTAGAGTCATCGCTGTCTTCATTCTTATGGTCCATCTCATCCTTAACTGCTTTAGCAATTGTATTTAAAACACTCTGTCCAATGTTCATCTCTGAGCTTTCTCCTAGATCCACACCTGATCCAATTGAAAAATGTGAAAGAAAATTAAGTGAACCTTCAAACAAGTTCCAGTTAGTAAATATCTCATCAGGGTCTTGTTTTTCTTCGTCTGTCATTTTGTCGACATCATCCATCAATTTGAGAAACCATGGTTGAAACTTCGTGTTCTCTCCTCTAGGTATATCTCTCCAATCTCTTCCTTCTTCATCAAATTCAAGATTATCATTTGATCTTACTGCAGTGGGAACATCTTGATCTTCATTTCTTTGAGTGACTATACGATCTAACAAATTCTCCTTGACAGAATTGTCCGCTTTATTCAAACCCAGGTCCGGAGCAACGGAATTATTCTTGTTATTCAGATCATTTGATTCAGATCCATTTACTTGTAGTTTTGTTTTCATCCTCGATAAAGCCCTGTTTAACATCCTTGAGGGTGATAAGTTATTCATTCTGGTCTTTATTAGTTGCTTCCTCGTCATTTCCAGGTCTGCTGGATTGTCTGGTAGTCCTTGATCTTCTTGTTGTTCATTCAGACTTTCTTCAACTCCTGTTGCAAGATCTTCTTCTTCTTCTTCCTCTTCCTCTTCCTCTTCCTCATCCTCATTCGCATCTTCTTCCTCATCTTCCCATTCTTCGTTTTCTTCGAAGTCATATTCGAAAACATATCGTATGTCTTCGTCAAACCTATCAGCATAATCCAAATCCACTATGAGATCTCCAATCTCGGCAATGGGTTTTGCTTGATTTCTGCGCCTTTCTACTTCCCATGGCGAAGCATCAATTGGAATATCCAATCTACCCGCAGAAATGGGGTATCCCACATACGTAATTAAAAGAGCTACCACTATGAGTCTCATATCCAAAAAGAGAGCTCCACCATTTATTCTTTTTCTGGCAAGTGGATGCATGAAATTTATAAGAGATTCATTTTTAATATCATGCTCGTAATCAGAAAATCCTCCATCAAAAGATTTTGAATCTTCATCCATATCTTCTGGATCTGGTTTATTCTTGGTAAGTATCTCCTTTTCTTGCTTTATAGTTTTGATATGGTCCACATCTTCCTTTAATGATGTTTTCACATTTTTTTGTATATCTGTTGGTTCAGAAGTATCCAAATCCCAATGATCGGCAATCTCTATTAATGCTTCTTTATATTCTTCTTCATCATCGTTGGTGACAGATGGATTCTGGTTTAATATGTACGAAACAACATATCTTATAGCGCTACTTCCTTTTAATGCCATCTTTACTATTTGAGGAGTTTCATAATATGGATCGTTCATTACTTCAATTCTTCGGTCAATTTCTAAACCAAGATGGATCACATTTGTTTGGCACTTCCAAGTCTTTAGGAAAAAGAAAAGATAAGGATTTGTTGCTAAATTATAAGAAGTCTCAAATTTTTGATTGACATCATGTAAAGGATCAACCTCTGACTGAGAATCATCATTTGGATGAAGGTTTGTCCTCTCTTTCTCCGTACTGACTTTAGATTGAGTAGATATTCCCAATTCTTTTTGCTTTTCATTAAGAAACTCAGAAGGCTCTTTTATTTCTCCCTTTTTTTCTATTCCTTCTGCTTTTTCTTTTCCTTGTTCTTCTTCTTCGTCGTCTTCTTCTTCTTCTGCTTTTTCGTCTTCTGGCTTAAATAATTTGTAAATAGAAAGAAGCAAAACACAAGCAATACGGTAGCACAATTTCAAATTAAAGTTATCAGAAGTGATCTGTAATTTAATAGGAGTCCATTCTTTCAAGTTTTCTTGCCAACTATCAAAATCATTATCTACATAACGTAGTTTTAATTCGTCATCACAATTTAATCCTGCAAATATTGCCTGGAGAATTGTGAAGTATGCTAGAGATAAATCAAATTTTAATGATTGAATATCAGGATTTTGAATGACATCGCCAGGGCTGTTTGAAGACTCGTGATCAAATTGATTAGGCTTACAATATTTGATATTAGAATAAGATATCGCTATCAATAAATCAGATATGCAATCCAAACTTAAGATTGAATTTTCGTTTTCTTCTGGCTGAGTAAATGGGTCACATAATGATGCTACGGTGCTGAAGACATGCTGTAAATTTGGAAGATGTTCTGGTAGCCCAAGAAGATTGGCAAGATCTATTTGTCGTTTCACATAGTGATCCGATTGCAATGGAGATGACCCTAGAGGAAAATCAAACTCAAGTACTGGAGAACCTTGAGGTTCATCATCGGGGCCCTCTCCAACTGTTGAATGCCCGTTAGGGTAAACTTGTGTACTTGGGTTCTTAGTGTCTTTAAGATCAGCGATCAACCCTCCTTCCATCTTGCCCTGCCTCTTCTCAGAGCCTTTATCGTTGTCAATCATAACCAACTGAGGTGTTATATACTTTTTATAAGTGATGTGATGGCGGCTGGTCAGTCTTTCGTCTCTTAGCTTTAGTAAGTGGTGGGTCTTCACAAAAGTTGAAGCAGTTGTGAGCTGCAAATGGAAACAAAGTTGGTTGTATGCAGGCCATAGTTGCAAGTGTGAGCCAGAGGATGGATGATTTGTGTGAGTGCGATCGGTTTCGCAACTCAGAAATGGCTGCGAAAACAAGAGAGAAGGTGTTAGCATATTGGTTGTTCCTGACATTCGTTTGATATCAAAGTTTTGGGACCAATTCTGGAGTGACAAGTAAGCTGGAATATAGAAATATGACTTTTCTTTATTTGAAAAGTAAACCAAGTTCTCTTTATCCATGTTTTTGTTTCTGAAGATTGTTGGATACGTTGCACATCATAAACGGAAAAGATATATATTAGCGAGCAATTTTTAGAGAAAAACTACAAAATTGAGACATCAAATAGAACAGATAATTAAAATGTTACATATATTTTGGTTTCCAAATGAAATCTGGGGAAGTGCTGGACTATGGGATCGCCAAATCCTTGTAAAATTTACTCTCTATTTCCTTTTATCACTGGCATATTCTAATAGTTAAACCTGTTAAATATGGCAAATTTAGAGGACATCTTTTGCACCACACCCTTACAATTCTTTGCGTATATCATAATTTCTACCCAAAATAACTACCACGTAATCAAGGATATGATTCTATAGAGAAAACTTGCTTGAGTCCCTTCCCAAATATTCCTCTCACCTTCCTTGGGTCACTTTTAGAATAGGCAACTAATATGGCAACAGACAAGGAAAATGCAAAAGCTTCGATTCTGAGATTCTTCTTCGTTGGTTCTGCTGGAACTATGGTCCCCAAAGCCCTTGGTGCGACAAATAGGGCCAATTCTTTACGTCTAGAAGCAATCTCTACAAACAGACTAAACCCACATGCAATGGAACCAACAGCTGGCCCGATAGTATTATCCCATTCAACTAAAGGGACATTAGGAAATATAATGGGAAATAATCGTTTCCTTGTGAGACATACTCCATACCAATATAATGAAATGAATGCCCCCAAGAAACACGACGATCTTATTGAAGACTTGATCTCCTGCAATATTCTTTTCCTTAAAGATTGATTTTTCACTGGGAACATCAACATTAACAAATTAATAGGACCGTAAATCTTGATGGCAAATGAAAAGCCTCTGGCAAATCTCCATAATGCATGCAACTCACAACTTTTTGTCTTGAAAGCATGAACGGTATAACAAGGAAGTGGTTGATTTTCAATGAGAGAGCCCAATTTAACATCTTGATTATATCTTCTACAATATGGTTCCAAAACATTTTCATGTTCACAATGTTCACCATAAACTAATGTGCCTTCTTTAATGTATTTCAATGCATTAAGTATTTCTTGATCCATGTTAGCAGCAGAAGTTATCCAACGACGATAAGACGGAGGTAAAGATTTTGGTTTATAGAACCATGAGAACATAATAAATGAACACGATATTATGAAAAGTATAGCATTTCCGTCAATAGCTTTAACTATTCCCTTACCACCTACATATTGGTTCAATATTGTGGAAAATGCTGTATCTAAAGCTCTAGTGGTGACCAAAAGAGTCAAATCCAATGAATAATATCTACCATAACTTAAGATATGATTTTGGAATCTTGAAAAAGACAATGATCCAGAAATAAAAGAAGAAATCAACGTTGATAAGAATGTAATATTTATGGGAGTCTTAACCACATTTGATCTTTTCAATAAAGCATATATCATGGGCTCAAGTAAATTAATTCCTGCTACCAATTTTGCTGCGAAAGCTGGGAACTTGGAAGGATTTAGAGCATTGACTAGAATTGTTAAGACTCTTGGAAAGATGTTGTTGTATTGATGTTTCCTTATAGATATTATGACATGATTGAAAACTTTAGGAAGAGTGACATACAAGTAAGCATAAAGGAAAGCTTTTAAAGAAGGACGAGCTACTCGTTTGTCTAAATGCGATAGAATGAATCTAGCGGTACGAATTGAAAATGGATTGGAGCGTACTGCACTGGTTGACATTTGATAAACAAAGAAAAGAAGAAAAGCAAAAAAGAAAGGCAAAACAGAAAAACAAAATAAAACAAAATATAGGATCCACTATTAGCTCCAAAAAGCAAAATAATACAATTATCCACTAATTTGGAGTTGATAAGTGAGTTGAGTCTTGAATTGTGAAAGATTTAGTAAGCTCAATTTTCTTGTTGAGTTCTAAATTTGACACATCTTGAACTAAAGAGTTTATTAGCCTACACTACGGAGAATGTATACAGGATATCGGTCAAGAGTTATGTTGGTGATACTACCCTGAAGACAAGAAGCATTTGGTATCATTTTACCAATTGGACTACGAGAGTTTGTCCAATTATAATGAAGGAATGGATCTATGAGCATCGATCTTGTTTCATAGAACCTATTGTCCTTCTACAAAGCTTAATCTCACAATCTAGTGTTTTTCTCATTTAGATCTCCCCAAAAGTTTTATCTTCGCTCGCTAATTGACAGAGACTTGGCCACAGCTACACTACCTACACCTCCGCTAAATATCACCCTAGAATACCATCGACACCACGGCAATACGCGTATCACCACCTCGCAAGATACCACGTGAAAGTTGGCTACATTTTTCATGATAACCGACACAAAAGCAAAAAAAAAGCTACGTAAACAATCGTTGGTTCGTTGACAGTTCGAAATTCGAAATTCGAAATATCAATCCACAACCCTTTTCGTCTCACAAGAATACAATTAATTTGAAAAGGAAAAAAATACAAAGTTGCCATCATAGATCAAAGGTGAATTGCGTATACAACCTACATTGGCGGCGTAATATTAATATCATACCGTCGAATTATTGAGTGTTTCTACGCTGACTGGTCACATACTGAATTGATTTATCGGATTGATCTAATAATACAATTGATATTATACAGTTTTTTTTTCTGCTATTCTATCAATTCCCCACTTATTAGACATTTCTTGAATTTCTTCATCTTGGATAATTTGTCCTCTCCATACATAGTAATACAATGGTGAAAATTGCAGAGATTTCAAGAACGTCAACGTTTGCTTGGAGTCACAACTCCCTCCCCTTACTTGTTACTGGAACAGTTGCTGGTGCTGTGGATGATTTATTCAGTCTGCAAGCCCTGTTAGAACTTTGGGATGTGTTTTCGCCAATTGATAAGTCAAAGCCAATTGTTGAGGCAACAGTAGAAGCCAGATTTCATGCTCTTGCTTGGTCTAAACCTTTTGATTCTCATACTCAAGGTATAATTGCTGGAGGGTTTGAAAATGGTGTCATCCAATTCTGGGACGCAGAAATCCTATTAAAGACAAAAGATTTGACAAAATCATCTATATATCGTTCTGAAACTTCTCATACTGGACTGGTGAAATCTTTGCTGTTCAACCCAACTCAAGATCATGTTTTGGTTTCCGGAGGTGTAAATGGTCAAATTTTTGTCTGGGACCTTAAAACATTGGCTGAGCCAGTTAGACCTGGACAGGCAATGACTCCAATGGATGATGTTAATAGTGTTGCATGGAATCATTCTGTTCCTCATATTTTTGCAAACACAGGCAACAGTGGATATACATCAGTTTGGGATTTAAAGGCCAAAAAAGAAGTTCTTCATTTATCATATTCAGGAGGACCTTTGGGTAGAGCAAACTTTTCCTGTGTAGCATGGCATCCAACTCAGCTGACTAAATTAATTACTGCCAGCGATAATGACGAGTGTCCACTTATTCTTACTTGGGATTTAAGAAATTCCAATGCTCCAGAAAAGATTCTTCAAGGTCATAAGAAAGGTGTTTTATCATTAGATTGGTGTAATAATGACCCAGAATTATTAATCTCAAGTGGTAAAGATAATGCGACTTTGTTGTGGAATCCAATTACTGGTGAAAAATTAGGTGAATATCCAACTACTGCTAATTGGGCTTTTGAAACTCGGTTTGCTCCTCTGGCTCCTGATATATTTGCCACTGCTTCTTTTGATGGTAAGATTGTTATCCAGACTTTACAAGATACTTCTCCACCGGTTCAGACCAAAGTTTCTAAAGCAAATGATGATAATGAATTTTGGAATGAAATATCTAGTTCTGATACTCAACAACCAGTATTTGAAAAGAGCCAAGCTCCTAAATGGTTAAAGAACCCATCAGCTGTTTCCTTCGGATTTGGTCTGAAATTAGTTTCAATTAAGAGTGAAGCAGGTAAGTCAGTTGTTCAAATAACCAAATTTGTTGGAAGCAACCCCAAGTTTGCCAAGCAAGTCGATGGCCTTGCAAAGGCAATTAAAGAAAATGATTTCAAATCGTACATAGCTGAAAAGAGCGAGTTTGTGAATGATACTGAGAAGAATGATTGGCAATTATTGAAATCTTTGAGTACAGTTGGTAAAGAACAACTTTTCAAAGAAAAGGTTACTGGAGAAGAATTAGAAGAAAAAGAACCTGAAAACTTTGAGTCGGTCAAGAAAGAAGAAGTATATTCTAATGGTAAAGCGGAAGATAAATCGACTCTTGATGACTCAGATTCTTTCTTTGACAACTTAGAATCTTCATCTTTAAAGAAGTCCACTGTACAATCGTTTGTGCCATCTGGAGAATTTAAGATTTATGAAGATAAATCAAAGGACCAGGAAACTAAGAAATTAATTGATCTAATTTTAAAAGGTAAAATCAGCGAAGCGGTTGATGCATGTATTGAACGAGATCTTCTTGTTGAAGCTCTTATTCTTGCTCTTGATAGTGACATCAAGACAAAGGAAGTGGTTAAAAATGAGTATTTCCAGAAGAACAAATCAAACCCTATATCAAGGTTACTTTACAGTTCAACCTCAAAAAATGTAACAGACATAGTATCCAATGCCGATGTTAGTAACTGGAAAGAGATAGCTATTAGTATTTCGTCCTACACCGACGATGATGCCGACTTTAACAGCAAGATTACGGAGCTAGGCGATCGAATTTTAGCTAGTGGTAAGTCATTAGCAAACAGAGAGAATGCAATCTTATGTTACTTGGCAGGTAATGCTTTAGAAAAAATCTCAAGCATTTGGATTGACGAATTGAAGGACATTGAACAAACATTATTGAAAGATAAAAGTGATGGTACCACCACTGCAAGCGTTTTCTCTCCATTGGATGCCAGATTTGAAGCTCTTAGCAGATTTGCTGAGAAGATTGCCGTTTACAGATCAATCTCCAACATTGATGGTGTACTTTCTGGACCTCGTATTGAGCCTATCTGCAAGGTTATTTTAGAGTATTCCAACTTGGTAGTTGGTTTTGGACAGTTTGAATTGGCAGAAAAATTTTTGGAATTGTTGCCTGACGATTTTGCAGGAACCAAATTAGAGAAAGAAAGAATTTCTAGAGCCTCTTCAACTTCTAGCTCTTCAAGAACTGTAAATGCCAAGGCATCCCAACATCAAGGAAGAGTTGGAGGTAATGGTCGCATTGGTAACGCACAGTACATTAAGTCTCCAAGAAGTACAAACGCCTCTGTTTCAAAATCTTATGGTCCAAGTGCAAGTGGAGCCCCAGGTTTTGTTCAACAACCGGCTCATCCCACCTTTACTCCAGGTTCTAACCCTTATGCTAGACCTCAAGTAACTCCTAATCAATTTGCTCCACAAGGATCATATCCTGGGGCTGCTAGTCACGTTACAGGAGTGAAGCCTGCAATCTCAAACCCATACAGACCCCATAATGCTGGATACCCTGGAGTGGGTGCAAGTGTTACTGGATATGGAGCTCCTGGAGCCCTTTCACCTCCTCCACCTCCTGGTCCAGCCAAAGATTTTAAGAGAGATACTGAAGGATGGAATGACCTCCCTGAGACTTTCAAAGCAAAGCTTCCAGAACGTAGAGCTGCTCCTGCTGCATCTTTTACTCCATCACCAGTCTCCACGCCTTCTATTCCAAATCTTGGAGCACCTTCTAGATCCTTGTCAAATGGTCCTCATGGCTTTCCTAAACCCCCACCACCAAAAGGAGTTAGCAGAACGAGTTCTAAAACTACAGTTCCTGCAATTAGTTCTCCTCTGCAATCCCCTGCAGTTATCAATACTCGATACGCTCCCCCTCCAGGAACAACTGACGAGTCTCCATTAGTAACCCCAACTTTATCGAATTCCTCATCCGCACCACCTAAGAATCCATATGCTCCTCCTCCAGGATCTGGTGCTGTCCCAAGAAGCAATTTTGCTCCCCCAACTCCTCCAATTGGTGCTCCTCAGACACCTTCTAATTTTACTTCTGCACCTCCTAAGAATCCTTATGCTCCAACCGCACCACCCACCAACTTTACGGGATCTGTTCTTGCCGCCGGAGTTTTGCCTCCTCCAAAAGTAGGAGGAATCATAAGCCCTCCCCCAGCAGGTCCACCTCCAACATCAACTGGACCACCACCAACGGCGCCATCTCGGGCAAACATTGGCACTTCTCCTATCGCCCCTCCTCCAGTTTCGACTCCATTGAAGGAAAAGTACGCTCCAGGTGATAGATCCCATATACCAGCATCATCTCTTCCTATCTACAAAACTTTAAATGGTATCCTTGAAAAGATTATGCCGGACTTACCAGCATCGTATGCTAAACATGGAGAAGCAGTAGTGAAGAGATTGAACATATTGTTTGATCACTTGAACAACCAGGATATATTATCTGAACCTACCATTGAAGCACTTCAAAGAGTTTGTACTTCGTTAGAAGCTAAAGATTACAAACAGGCATTGGAGTTACATTTAGAGCTTACTACCAACCATAGCGATGAGACTGGTAACTGGCACCCCGGACTTAAACATCTAATTCAGATGGCAGACGCTCTTCTCTAATAAGCAAGTTGGGCAAAATACTAAAACTATCTATTTTTATTTATACAAATTTATAAAAATTCCTCTTTTTTTTCAATACACTTCCTTAATAAAATCATCCTTCAAAGAACAGTATTTCATTTATGGTAGCTCCCAGTTCATCAATAGTTACATTATCTAGAACTCCATAGATTTCTAACACAAGATACTGTGCCTTTACCGTTGAATCAAACGTAAATGAAGTAGTGTTGAAATCATTGACAAGTACAACTGAATTAAATTGAGTGGAGTTGAATGGAGCAGAGATTTCAACTTTCTGTTCAACTAGCGTAGTAAAGTAATCACTCTCGTTCAACACACCTCCATCCTTCATAATTGTCCCAACTATAGTAGCCAGACTGTTTGCAGACAATTTATAGGAATAGATGTTTAAGGACCCACCTGGTCTAGTACCCCAATTCACGAGTCCTCCTTTCAAGCTCTTGAGTTTCTTTAAATCCACCAAGATTCGTGCTGAACTGTTCGAATATGCAGCTTGCCAAAATGTAGTATTATCACCGTCATTCATGGTAGCAGAAATATCTCCATATTGCCCTGCGGTGATGTTTCTTACTATTGCTGAACCACATTCACTTACACTACCAGGCATATTTTGCCGAGTGTGAAAAAGAGGGAACACTAATTCATCGTAAGGCAATAGAGTGTAGATTTTCCCACCATTGTACTTATCATTTCTCAGTCCAAGGACGATTGAGATGTTTAATGGAAATTGGTCCAGTTCAGTCAATGAAGATGCATCAGAAGAAAAACGATAAATAGAAGGACCTTTATGTCTTACGGTAAAGTTCGAAGAGCCAATGATCAAATCAATAGTTTGATTCAAATAGGAAATTCCTTTTATCACTACTCCTTCTTCACCCACACAAGGGAAAGCAATAGGATCCAATTTAAGGACTCTATTCATTTTCATGCTAGACGAATCAATAACGTAATCAAACTTGAATCCTGAAAGGCCATGAATGACTGCTTGAAGAAAGCCACCATGGGCGGTAAGGAAAGGGAAAGCAGGGTGTGTTCCCCCATTGGTAGCAAAATTATCATTGTTTTGCTCCAGAAACTGAGCAAAGGGAGCCCTTAAGTACGGCTGAACACTCCGATATAAATATGACTTGAAAGAACATCCAGTTTGGGATAATTTAGAGGAAACAGCAGAAAACATTGGATATGTCATTGCAGGGCCAAAGCTAACCTGTTTAGTGGAATAATAATTCATGTTGGAACGAGCTTGATCTTCAGTAATCATATCACTATCAAGTGGATAGCTCAACAAAATTACGTCTGCCTGTTTGACTCCAACAGAAGAGTTCATTCCAGAATACTCCAAGGTAATATCATCCGAATTATTGGAATTTGGTAAAAATATTCCCTTAGATAAGATTTTGGAAGAAATAGAAAACAACTCCAGAGAGGCACATGTTCCATTCTCTGAGACTTGAGAGCAGACAACAGATGCAATCTTGAGCATCTCATGAATGCCAGCATTCGTATAAGCACCATTATCAATAAAATTAGCGTATTCATCGGGATCTGTGAGGTTATGAGTGGTATACTTATCATATGTTTCATTATACTTCGTGACATAGGTTCCTAAAAAGGTTGCTGCATCGTGGATGAGTGGATATGCAACTTGTTCAAGGTACAGTTCATCGACAGCACCACTCAAGTATACTTGCCATGCTGACATAGCAACTGCAAAATTAATATGGTATTCATAGTTCAAACATGGCCCCGTTGAAGTACAGTTACCAAATCTTCCACTAGTCCAAGGATAAACAGCTCCGTTATAACCTTCAGGAACATTTTCTTTAGCTTGTTGGTGAGTATGAGTTCTGAAGTTCACAAGACTCCGGGCATGATCAGGAACAAGTGGGAGCATTCCATTCATCATCCATAAATCTGTATCCCAAAACACCATACCTCCATAAGAGTCAGATGATAATCCAGATACTCCCAATGCTGCAGTTGTGCCATGTGCCTCTGGGCGAGTATTTGCAGCCAAGTGATACAATGAAGCGCGAGATGCCAACGTCAAAAGCGGATCAGAAGGGAAAATTATATCAAGAGAAGTCAATGTCCTCCGCCATTCCAAGTCATGAGTTTTGAACAAAGTAGTAACACCCTCGCCACTATATTTTGACACAACTTTTTGGGCCAGATCAAGAACTTTATCGCTAGAGTCAAGCCTTTCAGGGTCGACATCTGAGGAAACTATTCCAACAACTTTTGTCACTTGAGCAGCAGTTTCGGGTTTTATTGAAAGAAGGACAGACAGGGTAACGGACTCATTTCCCAGACTCAGTTCTACCATTGAATTAGATGGTATTATCAATTTTGAATATATCGCTCCATAGACATAATCAAGTTCATGAGGCAGGAATGTCATGAAAATACCATCATCCTCTATATTGGAATCAATGAATTGACATCTCTGACTGGTGGCAAAGTCTAACTTACTCTCGACAATAACATTGATGGAACCATCCGTAGTACTATTACCATTATTATCATTATTTCGGGAAGACTTCTCCAAATTCAGAATTGTTAATCTAACGAGTCCTAAGTGGATTTCTTTTCTGTGTGCAATCACTTCAATTTCAATTTTTAATTGATCAAACCAAGTAAACAGGGTAGTAACAATTCCATTTTCAAACGAAAGTTGTTGAAAATAATTGGTGATGTTCCCTTGCTCTTCCTGTAGTAAAGATGGGTCCAAAGTAAAATTTCTACCGTCCTTCTCTAAAACAAGTGTCAAAGTAGTCCATTGTGGAATAGAAGCTATGACTGATTCGTACCCATTTGCGTAAAGTTCTGGGAAATTTGTCAGATTAAGTTTGGCTTCAATGTCGTAGAATCCAGCAATAAATGCTCCAGAATAACGACGATTGAAAAGGGGCCAACCATTCAGTTTCTGGTTCTCGCTTCCACCTTGATCAAAGGTAAATCCTTGACCTAAATTTGGGATTCTGCTACCAATATATCCATTAGATACATACGGCTGTTCTTGGAAATGGTTATAATGTTGAAGCAGAGTTGATCCTATCGCGTTACTATCTTGATCATAATAAGAAGTACCAACACATTTCAATATGTTACAACCTTCAATCTGTGCAAATAAATTTTTACTTTCTTTCACTATACGTTGCAAATATTCTTGTTGTGTCGCATCATCTTCAATCGAGAAATAGTACTCTTTATCACCACCTGAATGGTTAAAGATTCCTCCTACGGTTTGAAAGATTGGATAAGAGTCAGCTAAGAATACAAAGTAAAGTTGTAAGGTAACCACCACCAAAATAGCAGAAAACAACATCGTTCCAATTAGTCGTCTTTTCTGTCGTCCTTCCGTGATGCCTGGATTATGAACATCTAAGAATCTTTTGAGCCATCGAGGTGTGGACCGCTTTATATATTGCCCAATCATGATGGAGTGGGGATTAAACAGGAAGGTCTAACGAAAGAAAACTTGTTATGCTTAACAAGTAGACCCAACAGAAAAAAAAAAAAAAAGAAAAAGGAGAAGATTAAAGAATTCTGTAAAACAGAAAGAAACAAAAAAATCGTATTTCAAGGAATAATAAACCAATTTATTTGATATGCTATAGCAACGTAGAATGGTAACTGTTTCAAGAAATGGTTATGAGATCACCTTCATAGCTAAGAATTTTAGTACATCAACTGGAAAATCTGCAGCTATGTGGTGAATATGATTATTTAAGTATGAATTCAGTCACTGAAACCGGTTTGACTATGAATTTACAAGATAGTGCCAAGTTAGCAATTGTTAACCTTTAACGTTGCGTTGTCTGTCTCGGAAACTGTCTGCAAGACAAGCTTCCATACCAAGACGCACCCCGCGAATTCATATTCCAAAACCATCGCTCAAGGCTCCAGCATCGCATAAAAATAAACTCAGGAACAATTATCAATGGTGCTAATGATCCGTGAACCGGAAAAAAAAAATAAACAAAATGAAACACGGCAATTATAAAATGAATATGAGGAGACATGAGGAGACAAGAGGAGATCCAATGAGCGATAAAAAGGTCAGGAATATCTGATTGTTCCGTGATACCTATCCATCTACCATCGTATCCTTTATTTGGGCGCGTGGGGAATGATGAAATATCAATATGTTACTTAAAAAATTGGATTACCCCCAAGAAACTTACACTTCCTTGAGAAAAGAAAATCTCTTCTATTTCTATTATTACATATAATACACTATTTAACACCATTGCATCAACTGTCTCTTGCATCTAGTCGAGCAATTCCACGAAGAAGTTCCTTCGTTGTTGGAGTTCTAGAACCCCACAATCCGTCTAATGAAGAATTAATTCTCAGAAATCTTTCGCCGGAACCATTCGTTGTATTCAAGTTTTCTTCTCCCATTTCGACAGAATTCTTTAAATTATATTCTTCATGAGTTTCTTCGTTTCTATAGTTGTTCATACAATCTCTAACTAATTTGGAAACTATCGTATTGAATTGTTCTTGTCGTATTCTTTCAATCAATTCTGATCCCTTAGTAAGTCTATAGGTAGAATATGATAGTTTATCAATAGATTGCTCAATAGTTAGAGGCACTCGTCTTGTTTCTTCTGATAATTCTTCAAGTTTATCGATTAATGATCGATCGATTATTGGTAAATATTTAGAATAAGTCTCAGAGTTAATCTTGTTTTCAATCTCTTTCTCATTATCCAATAGTGGAGAAAGACCCTTTATTTTTAAAATATCCTTGGTATGATTAGCAAAATTTGCTTGCCATTCTTTCTTCTCCAGCACTAACTTTTGCAATTTTTCTTTATATGTTTTGATATTTTCTTGATTCGAAACATTCAATGGGTTGGGCAAGACTTTTAGCACACTGCTATGAATTTTAGATGTATACAGTTGTGAATCTCCTTCTTCCTTATTATACCAACTGGTTTCAATTTGTCCTCCAATTAAATCCCGAAGAACTTCTTCTTTTATTACCTTGGCTATGTAAACAACACTTTTATCTTCAGGGGACGAAAAAGTTTTAGCTCGTTTCTCTTCTTCATCCAATTTCTTCTTAAAACACCAAATAAGTAACTGCCTCATTCGATGTGGTTCTGGTAACGACGTATCAAGGAGTTTATAATAATTAGAAGTTGGTACATCTTGATGTGGGATCCCAACGAACCCGTTTCCAATCGACAGAATTCGTTTTCCTCTATTATAAAATGATGCTCTTCTTTTCTTCAGTTTAGAAGTTTCCCCATTTAAACCAGAATCAACGGCTTTGTTTGTAGATAACTTTAGTTGATGATGCGATACTTGTTCCAAATAATCTTCCTCCAGGGTGTAATCAATGTAATTCCTTGTCCTTCCTCTAGTTGACCTTATAGGAGATGAAAGACCATGATTAACGTTTTTAGCAGCAGTGGAATCGATGTATTCTTCATCATCGTAATCTGAATCCTCACTATAAACAAGATAGGCATCTTCTTCATGACTGCTATCTTCATAGGCGCCTCTTACTTCTCGATTAGAGGGAATTCTGCCTCTCACAGATGACACAGCTTTCTTCAAACTTGCTGCATTTTGATCCCTCACCCTTCTAGTATTCTTTGAAAACAGAATTTGGTCCATGTCATCATTGTCAAGTCCGAATAACTCTTTATGCAATCTTGATACGGGAGTACTGACCTTAGACTTTCGAACTTTGTCATTATTACTAGATCCCAGCTCTTGGCTTCTCTTAAATTTGAAGCCATCATCTTCTTCAAACAGACGCAGCTGACGCTTTACTGTACGAGAAGCTTTGGGTCTAACTACCTTGGGCTTGTTGATAGTTTCTGACGGTTGAGATGATGAGAGAAGATGTCCTAAACGGTTCTTACGACCCATGATTGCGCTCACTTGGTTGGTTTGCACAGGTGTGTTAGTTCCATGCTCCGGGATCTGTAATTCCTTTCCATTATCTTCTCGAGCTTGGGACGCGATTTGCTTGTCTTCGATTGAATTAGATGCTGACTTCTTAGCCCTCTTTGCAGTCTTACCTGATCCGTTAGATCCTCTAGCAGGCTTCGATGACAGTTTAGGAAGTGTAGATTCCAAGTTTGAAGTCTCAGACTGCCGCTGTGACTTCGCCCTCAGCTCCTTATTGGCTTGCAGTTTCTTTTTCGGGCCCATAACTTCTCCAAGAAGTTTATATTGGTGCAATATGAGCTACAGTTAAAGAAGAAAGGATTGATGGGGTGTGTTTGTTTTGATTGTGTGGGACTGCAGAGTACATATAGTACTGCACATGTCTCTGAGCCAAAGTTAGTGAGACTGAGTTGACACCCAAATCTCGTTGTGGACCTCCGCGACGCATCTTTAATGTGTTGCACACAAAACAAAAACAAACTTCTGATCTCTACGGAACCCCACAGACAACATATCTACTTCGAGATGGTGTTAGCGATTGCAACCTCACCTTGCGGTCTGTATGTAGCTCAGTTGACTGAAGAAGGTGTTACGGTATGGGGAAAAGATGGTCAAGTTGTGCGGTCATTCAATATCCACAATTTAGTCGCAAATCATTTAGCAGCTCATAATGACATTAGAATACCCAAGGACCAATTGAAATTGCAAATAAAGCAATTGCAATGGGAAAAGATTTTACAGGTTGAGAACAACAAGGCAGGAAAATTGGCAGTTGTAGTAGAATCCCCAGAATCGGCAGGCTCACAATGGACCTCCAAGGGCCGAGCGACTTCAGGTTCAAAACGATCTGTGGGTTCTGAAATCCATACCTCTTCAGCACTATCACATTATATTAAATTCAACAAGAGCCCGAGTTTCAGATTTTCAATGGTGATGATATTGGAACTTGAAATTCCAGAAAATCTGGCGTACTCTCCCATAATAATCCAACAACCTTCAAGTGAAGGAATATCTAATGTGGAATGGATTCCACCATTATCCAATGACGAAACAGAATCTGCTTATTCAAACTCAAAGCAGTTTGTTATATTTACCAGAAACAATCTCTATGCTCGAGCTTACTCCTTAGAGTGCACCCATATGGGTTTTGAAATTGAAAAGCCTACCCTGCCTCATATTTTGTTTCGCCCTGATCAACCTACATGGAGTTTAATTTCTCTGGAAACTTATCCACCTACAGTATATCACATTAACAACAAAGGTTCTGAAAGCAGCTTTCTTAGTAGATTCAGAACCCAAACTGAAGGGCAAATATCGTGGTCCAAATCTGGTAAATGGCTCATGAATTTTGATACCACGAGCTGTTTATATGGGTTCCAATTGCAAGTGTATGTGTCAATGGGCATTATTAAAACAGAGGAAATTGCGGTAAGAACAGGGTCCTTACAACCTCCAGTTGGCCATCCTTTAATAAATATAAAATGGCCAACTGACGATGTTGTCTCATCTACAAACAGCAATCGTTTGCAAATCGATCTAGGACACACTCAATATGTTGCACAATGGGTTACATTTGAAGAAGAAGATTGCATCTTGATAATAGGGAAGTCTTTAAATGACAGTAATCAGGAGGCTATCATGATGTCAATGAACGAGTTGCGAATCATTAATCAAGTGGATCGATTAATAACGGACACTCAAAACGTATGGAAATTAGATTCTAGACTTCAGAAGTATCAGCGATTCAATAGCGCTTCAGCGGTGCAGCCCTTTGGAATGTTACATCTGGTTGAATGCAATAGAAATAGATTTGTATTGGTGTATGAAGGTTTGCTACTAATATATGGTATAAATAAAATTAGTTCTGGTCACCAACGGTTTGAAGGAGAGCCTGACAACAGAAGTACCGAGACTGTTGAATACGAACTAGAGGCTGCCATTAACCTCACGCTGACATTAGTGCAATTACAATTTCTTTCCGAGTCAGAAATAGTAATCTCCACTGAACAAGAGATATCGATTTACCATATATGGGACAAAATATTGGAAGTTGTCTATTTTCCAGTAAATGGAGTGATTCAAGCAGTTGAATTAAGAGAAAACGAAGCTACAATAACAACTTCAGATTTATCCTGGACAATCTTTCATTTGGATTTACAAGTTCCACCATCTCCTCAATCACCGGCGAAATCTGCTGTTCAAAAGGTAATTGGGAAAGAAATCTACACCAATGACAACTCCAAAGGGGAAACTGTTCTCAATGAAGTACAGAACTTTGAGTGGGCACTGAGATTGAAACGGAATAGACTCAGTTTGATAAATGATGGACATGATACTCACGAAGAAATAACAGATACATTCAACCTTCAGAGAGGTGCTAAGAGAGTAAGAAATCCAAACTTGTTAAATACTCGATGATGGACCCACATTTTAGACAGAGAGATAGAAAGATATAAAATGAAGTAGTTATAGACATAGTCCACCACCCTCCCCCTCCAATTAGTATAGATAGATTGTGTTAAATATATGGACTAGGGTAGAACCACAAATAGAGATAGAGATAGTGCCTACAAACAAGGAGACTTCTCTTATTTCGGTTTGTTCTATTGGATTTATACTATATACATCAAGGAATTCTTATTATACCTATTTCGTCTTCTTCTTTGGCGCACCCTTATTTCTCTTCTTTCTATCACGAACCATTTTCAAACGAGTGACTTCCTTTGGATCCACAAGTTGTAATTCAGGAAACCATTCTTTGAAATCTTTAAATGAAGGAGTAGCGTCATTTATTCCGTAATAACTAACAAGTTCTGGACCTCTTAAAGGAGCCCTAAGTATCTTGGTTCCATTTCTTGCACAGGTAGGATTCCAAGTGGCAGAAAAGATCTCCGCTGAAAGCTTCCTTACTTGCAAGAGTCTTTCCTTCGATGGCAACCTCTTTAGAATAGTAGACATATGTTCTTAATATATGCCCTTGGCTGTATTTAGGCTGACCGTTAAACTCTAAGTTTATGGTTTTGTCAAACATCAAACTTCAAAACTATTGGAAGTAATTGGTGAGAAATTTCACGAAAACCAAGATCGAAGTATATGCAGGACTCGCGAGTTGGTGGTGAGAGTGGTGGTGAGAGTGTTGAAATTCTTCACTTTGTTGATGATTTAGTGGGGAATAGATTCGATGTGGGATCTTATTTTGATTTGATTACAAGTTGATACGAAGACGTTAAAAATATAAACTCTGTGATAGCCCCTGGTATCGGCTAGGTTGGAACTGTGCTCTTGTAGACCAGATTTCAATTTCGCAAGTGTGTTCATTAACCTGTCAATTCTCATGATAATCTTAGTCTTGCATGTTCGTCCTATTCGATGCTTTCTTCGCACGGCTCATGATCAAAAGTTTCATTTTTCGTATTTTCTATTCTTCCTCATATAGAATTATCTGTAGTTTTACCATTTCTTTCAATTGCAGCACAGATTAAATTTTCAATTCAATGTTAACTCTCTAGTTGGCACTCATATAGCGTTCATTCATTCTTTCATAATGAATATGTCAACAAATTTGACTTGTAAAAACCACCAAAGCGAGTTTCTGCATCTCGTACACTTTGATTAGTAATTGCTGCATTATCTCAAAACTTTTCATCATCAATGCCCGAAGTAAACCCCGAGCCTTAAGTTTCAAGTTATTTGGTGGGGCGGGAATAAAAAAGTGTTTACTTCTTCTTCTTCTTCTTTGCAATTATTAGATCAAGTAATATAAACTTGTAAGTTTTCTTATGCACCTAAGGTCCTTTTTTCATTCTCACCAAACTGTAAATCAAAAGTACCTCTCAAAATTACGATGCTGAAATGTCGGAACTTCTAGTAGATTCCGATTCATCTTCAACTGAGAATTCTCAAAAGCTTCTTGTTAATTCAGATACAGTGGATGAGCAAGCTCCAGAATGTTTTCTTGGAAGAAACCTTGACTTTGAAAAATCAAACAGCGAAATTCCTGAGGACGATATTGTACGTTGTGAACTGAATGTAGAGGCCTCAAGACAAGTATCAAGAAGGATAAGTGGGGCAGAAAAATTAATCGAAGAAGCAAATGATACCGATG
>JAKTYG010000187.1:0-22458 GCA_030564725.1 Chernovozyma sophiae-reginae
AATTAAGCGCGCTGTGTTATCACGAGTCCCTCCACCCCCTCCACGTTATAAAAGGCGTCCAATTCACCTTAAACGTTAGGAAAAGAAAAAATTTTCTCCAGTGAATTTGATTTTATTTCGTTATTTAGATAATCTTTATTGATTTCATATCAAATTTTTGAATTGTATATTTTGAAATTATGTCTAAGGGAAAAGTTTGTTTAGCATACTCTGGTGGTTTAGATACCTCAGTTATCTTAGCTTGGTTGTTGGAACAAGGGTATGAAGTGATTGCATTCTTAGCCAACATTGGTCAAGAAGAAGATTTTGAAGCTGCTGAAAAGAAAGCACTTTCTATTGGAGCTACCAAATTTGTAGTTGCTGATGTTAGAAAAGAATTTGTAGAACATGTTTGTTTCCCAGCTATTCAAACCAATGCCATTTATGAAAATGTTTACTTACTTGGTACTTCTTTAGCTAGACCAGTAATTGCTCAAGCTCAAATCAAAGTTGCTGAAGAATATGGATGTTTTGCTGTTTCTCATGGTTGTACTGGTAAAGGTAACGATCAAGTTAGATTTGAATTGTCATTTTATGCTTTAAAACCAGATGTTAAAGTCATTGCTCCATGGAGAGATCCAGTATTTTTCAATAGATTTGCCGGAAGAAAAGATTTATTAGATTATGCTGAATCCAAAAATATTGAAGTAACTCAAACAAAGGCTAAACCATGGTCAACTGATGAAAATATGGCACATATTTCATTTGAAGCTGGGATTTTAGAAAATCCTGACACCACCCCTCCAAAGGATATGTGGAAACTCACAGTTGATCCAACTGATGCTCCAGATGTTCCTGAAGTATTTTCGGTTGTTTTCGAAAAGGGTTTACCAGTTAAATTGATTTTAGATGGAGGTAAAAAAGTTATCACTGAACCAGTTGAATTATTCATCGAAGCCAATTCCTTAGCAAGAAGAAATGGAGTTGGTAGAATTGATATTGTTGAAAATAGATTCATTGGTATCAAATCAAGAGGATGTTACGAAACTCCTGGTTTAACTATTTTAAGAACTACTCATATTGATTTAGAAGGTTTAACTTTAGATCGTGAAGTTCGTGCTATTAGAGATCAATTTGTTACTCCAACTTATTCTAAATTATTGTACAATGGTATGTATTTCACTCCTGAATGTGAATATGTTAGATCTATGATCAACCCATCTCAAAAGACTGTTAATGGTGTTGTTAGAGCCAGTGCTTACAAGGGTTCAGTTACTATTTTGGGTAGATCATCTGATACTGAAAAACTTTACGATGAAACTGAATCATCTATGGATGAACTTACTGGTTTCTCACCAGAAGATACTTCAGGATTCATTGCTGTTCAATCTATTAGAATCAAGAAATTTGGTGAAGCAGTTAGAGAAAAGGGTTCTACTTTAAGCTTATAAGCGATGGAGGGAAGCAAGGATTATTAGATAAGGAGGAGGAGGATGAGGATGTACTGAAATGGAAAAAAGATACATAATAAAACAATATATATAATAACAATAAAGGGACGTTGTAGAGGGAAAGTGTGTTGTTGAAGTTAGGAAATTAGAGCGAGTCCATATGGCAGATAGACATTCTTCGCGATGTCGTCCATAATTTTTCAACTCCCAGAGGCTTACGTGCAGACAAACTCCCTAGCCCTACATACTTGTTCTGCAATTTCTCCCCCAATTTCCCTTCCAACTTCTCTCCCACTTTCTCTTCCAACTTCTCCCCCCGATTTCACTTCTAACTTCTCTCCCATATTACTCTCACCCTTCAAAATATCCCCCAAAATTGAGCGAATTTTTGGCACCTTTCTGCTTTCTCTGCCTATTCTTCCTCCATCAACTGGAGCGGTTCCGTCCTACACCTCGCAGCCCACTCGCTTAAGCAAAGCGAATTTTCGTTGGGCGAGAGAAAAAAAAGACGTGCGGGTGTCAAAAAAAAAGGAACATTTACTCTATCATGAAACGAACTATCGACCACTCAAGAATAGCCCTTTAACAATTGATAACTACATTTAATCAATACATTTGAACAGAAGAAACTGGGTTATTTAAAAATATTTATTGAACCTGACTATTTATTTCGACTATAGCCTCTGTTGTTCTATATATTCATTCTTTGCTACTTTTGTCCAAACGCTTATTCTTGTTACTTAGAGGCACTTATTGATCCGTTCAATCATTGTCATTACAAATCAGTGGCAACAGGCATAATCGTCATTGAATTCATAAAACCAGACAAAACTGGATCATATATAGAGAACATAAATTATTTCGGTTTTTTCCTTTTTCTCTCCTCTTCTTTTCCTTTCCTTCCTTATTTTCTTTGTTGATCAACGCTGATATCGTTCCATTAATATATGAAACTATACTGAATCTTTTTTTTTTTTAAGAAAAACATTTACATTCTATCATAATGGGAGAAAGAGGGCCTGATAAATGGCTTGAGCAAATAAAAAAATGTATTGCATTATCTGAATCAGACATGAAACAATTGTGTGAACTTGTTAAAGAATTACTTATGGAAGAATCAAATATTCAACCAGTTCAATCACCAGTTTCAGTTTGTGGAGATATTCATGGTCAATTTCATGACTTGTTGGAATTGTTTCGAATCTCGGGAGGTTTACCATCGGATGACAATAACACTAATTATGTATTTTTGGGTGATTATGTGGATAGAGGGTATTTCTCTCTTGAAACTTTCACCCTTTTGATGGTATTAAAAGTTAAGTATCCCGATAGAATAACTTTGGTTCGTGGTAATCATGAATCTCGACAAATTACACAAGTTTATGGTTTTTATGAAGAATGTTTGACCAAATATGGATCCACAACTGTTTGGAAATATTGTTGTCAAGTATTTGATTTTTTAACATTGGCGGCTATAATAGATGGGAAGATTTTATGTGTTCATGGAGGATTATCTCCAGAAATAAGAATGTTGGATCAAATAAGAGTATTGAGTCGAGCACAAGAAGTACCTCATGAAGGAGGATTTTGTGATTTGGTTTGGTCAGATCCTGATAATGTTGAAACTTGGGCAGTTTCTCCAAGAGGTGCTGGTTGGTTATTTGGTTCCAAAGTTAGTAGAGAATTCAATCATATAAATAATTTGGAATTAATCGCAAGAGCACATCAATTGGTAATGGAAGGTTTTCGATATCATTTTAAAGATAAAGATGTGGTAACAGTTTGGTCTGCTCCTAATTATTGTTATAGATGTGGAAATGTTGCAAGTGTGATGCAAGTAGGAGAAGACTTAGATCCTCATTTTAAGATTTTCAGTGCTGTACAAGATGGAGATATTACTGCCAAAAATAATGCAACGAAACAACAAAGAAGTGATTACTTTTTATGAATAATGAAATATTAACAGGAAACAAAGAAAAAAAACAAACAATTCAAATAAATCCATACCTGGAAACTAATCTAGAACTCGACACAGCAATCCAAAGTTAAAACTTATTAATATATTCAAACTAGCGAACCAACCAGCCAGCCAGCCTTGACTTTAGCTCCTTTTTCATCTTTTTCTTTTTCAAAGTTTTCCTTACTACCACAACCGTGCTGCTTTGTTTTAAAACCTTGTTGCTTAGTTTGTCCGTGTGTTTGTTTTTTGAATGATTCAATTCAATGAAATGTTTTTTTACAATCCTGTATCAACAAGAAGGGATTTATGGAACTCGAGGTACCGCGAGATCTCAAAACAAGTCTTTTGGATCTTGAACTTAACCGTTTGAACGTAGAATAATGACTTTAATATTTAATTAAAAACTAGTTCTTGCCTTTTTAATAATGATTATGACGATGTTATACTTTCTTATTTGATTGTTATTTTTTATTTTATATTTAATTGATAGTATTAATAAGTTCGAAGTCAATGATAAATATATCATGATGGTGTATTTTGTTTGTTTCCATCATCTAACAGCCTTTCCTTCTTTCCCAGAAAACAATTTTTCTGTTAAGTCTTGGATTCCTTCGTCACAAAGAAGATACTCTGGTTTAGTAACACATTCATGTCTTGGAACAATCGACATATCAAAGAAAACCGCTCCTAATTTCGCAAACTTTGGGTTCTCATTTTCAATTCTTTCCCAATCGTTTTCAACTTCAAATGTTTGTTTAGCTCCGTCGTATACAACGTTTCTCTTTTTTGCATTAGCAAAGTAAGTGTAAGACATGGAACTAAAGATTTGAACTTCACCTCCGGCAGGAATTTTGCAAGAAATACTCCCAGTTGAAGAATAAGTGATGCCCAAAGAATCAATAGCAGACGATAACTTTACTCCAAGCACCGCAACATCAATTTCAATTTTAGGGGCAAGAAATAGCGAAAGAACTGTGCCCCATGTAAATTTTTGAGTGAATGAGCCACCTCCAGACGATAATGTGGAGGATATACAAGAAGAAATAGGAGTATTTTCAATATAATCAACTTCACCATGGCCATATTCAACTTCTAAGAGTTCGATTTGTCTCTTGTAACCGAGCCAAGTTTTCCAATTTTCTTGTTTGAACGAGAATTCTGATGCTCTGAAATGATATACAATGTTTGGTTCAGTCAAGTAGATAACCGTATTTTCTGTCAATGGTGGGTTTTTCTTTTCGAGCAACAGGATCCAAAAGTCTGAAGTAACAAGATCATTTTCATTGTCAAACTTCTGAACCATAGGATGCATTTTATTAGGTACCATATCCAAAGGCTCTGAAGAGACACCTAAAGAATTAAATTCACTTGCATTGTAAGGGGCAGCAAAGATTGTTATAAACAAGTGAAGCAGGACGAGTTTAGAGAGAAGCATAATGCTAAAATGATTCCAATTGAACGATGTAAGCTTGAGAAAACGAATATGACGTGGTATTCAAAACGATTGTATTAGAAGATAAGTTGTACAGTTTTTGAGCCCGAGAGAAATTGTTGAAATGCTGAATGAAATTGGTGAATGTGGAAAATTGTACACCAAACTAAAAGAAGGATACGAAACAATTAGGAAAGAAGCAAAATAATAAACGAATTATTCAAGAACCTCAATGCCATCCACATTTTTTACTTGAGACTATCTTGAGCATGTAAGAATATCTTCTAAGGGGGACTTAGAGTACTATTCATTCTTCTATCTAACAATGTTGAGCATACCATATTCGTTTACCAGTTACCTTCAGAGCGAACTCATGCTTTCCTTCTTTTCCTGTTTCTAGTTTTCTTTCTTCCACTTTCTTTTTTTCCTTCTTCTACTTTCTTCTGCTTCCTTCATCACCTTCTTCTTCATCACCTTCTTGTTCCTCCTCCTCTTCTCTCAGCATTGCAAGTTTTGTAAGTTTTTCGCAGCCAAAATCTTCGAAAATCTTTGAAAATCTTCGCACCTTCTGCGACTCACTCCAACCTACACGTATTACTGCCCATGAAGCATAACTCGCCTCCCTTCTTCGTTATCTTCTATTGATATGCTCTATATGCTTATGATACATTCCTAAAAAAAATTTTCAATCAACCGATTAATTCTTACCCTTTCTTCTCTTACGCTTCATTCCAATAAGTTTCTTCATTTCGTCGGTCATTCCCGAAGGATTAACATTCTCCGAACCATTTTGGCCATTACCAGCACCTGCCTTGGAACCTCCCTTATTCATATTCCCCTTCTTAGAACTACCTTTTCTAGCCTTTTTGTTTGGATTAGAATTTCCTGATGACTTTTCCCTTTCCTTTTCATCTCTATCGTTTCTTCTTCTTTTATTATTATCATTCTTTCTGTCGTCTGACTTGTCTCTGTTGTCAAAAGTTCTCGCTTGGAAAGTCTTCTCTCTTCTTCTTTTAACAACTTCAGCATTTTCTATGGCAAATTCAGCAATCAATTTTCTCTTGGAAAGTCCTTCTAATTCAACAACTTTCTTTTCATCTTCTTCTAATCCTTCCAAGATCTCCGGAATCGTCACTTCATGTGCATTTAACCATCTTAGTCCCATTAACGCGGTCTTGTGATCTCTGAATTCAATGAATCCATAACCTCTACTACGACCAATATCTCCTGACCCTTTAACTTCCATAATAACTTTGGCTTGCTTAACAACTCCGGATAGCTTTTTCTTCTTCTTATCTCCAGTAGCGGCTTGAAATTCTCCCATATCATGTTTATGTTTCACTGAACGATTTATTTCTTCTTTAGATAACCCTTGCCTTTTCTCTTCTTTAACTTCAGTTGCAAATTGAACAATTGCTCTACGTCCCAATGCCTTTAATGCCTTTGGATTCATGGCTCTTGGGAGATTTCTAATTGCCAATCTGGTCAATGATAAATGCAAAGTTGGGTTCTTATTCAACTGTTGAACTCTTAGTTTGTATGACTTTTCTCTTAATTCCAAATCTGTCTTGGAAATATATTGAGCCAATTTTGAATTTTCTGTAATCCGTCCTTCATTCAATAAAAATAAATTACGTTTATCCTTTTCACTTGGTGCTTTACCTAATGCTTCTTTCCTCTTTTCTGAATTCTTTTCTGCTAGTCTGGTTGCTGATTGTCTATCAACAGTAGCAGTAATGGAAAGAATCCGTCCTTCATAAACATATTCCGCTGAAACATCATCAGCAATTAGAACTGATGCTGATGCTGTGGTTGGAGCATTAGCTATGCAAGTTTCAAAACTGGATTCATCCTTAAATGCAACAAATGCCGATCCTCTAGCCAATCCAGTTTCTTTATCAATTACTGGCAACGCATATTTGACTGGTCCAAATTTGGAAAAGTGTTGTTCCAAAGTCTCTGCGGTGGCATCGTATGGAATATTTCTTACAAAAATGGAGTACGCTTCTTGTCTGTTTGCTTTAACTTTGGGAGATTCGTCATCTTCATGCTGTTGGTTGTCTTCTTCTTCATCTTGTTCGACTTTCAATTCGACATCTGAATCGACTTCCGCATCTGAATCAATTTCATTTAAGTTATCGAAAGTCTTTCCGTCCTCTTCATCGTCATCTTCTTCGTCATCTTCTTCTTCTCCAGAAACATTTTTTTCCACTGATAAATCCTCGTCTTCTTCTTCTTCTTTGACTTCGTCATCATCTTCTTTTTCTTCTTCTCCTTCTTCTTCCTTTATCTCTTCCCATTTGGATTTCTCTATAGCCAAATCAACTGCAACTTCTCTGCCATCAATTTTCAACCCAACACACTCCTCAACGGCCTTTTTGGCAGCAGAATCCTTCTTCATAGTCACGAAAGCAAATCCACACATCTGACCACCTTTCTTTTTGGGAATGTATGCATCAAATACCGCACCATATCTTGAGAAGATCTTTTTCAACACATCCGGCTTCTTACAAGACCATGGTAAATTACGTATAATCAAACGGGCTCTTCTCTTTTCAACTACTGACACAGGTTTGGTGGTGGTGGTGGTCACTTCAGTTGAAGATTTATCAGTTCGTTCTTTACGTTCTCTTCTCTTGGCGATATCAACTCTCAATAAACGTCCCTTGAACTTATTAGTTTTCGACTCAAGAAGCGCCGTCAACGTATCATCATCCATTGTGAATGAAACAAATCCAAATCCACGCGATTTCTGGTTATCATCATTAACTATCACTGCATGTTTCACGGGAACAAATTGTGAAAAATATTCTGACAATTCATCAGAAGTTGCATCAAATGGAAGAGATCTCACAAATAATGTTTTGTGGTCAAGTCCATCCTCCTGGGTGGAAGCTGTTGTTGTAGGTTCCTTAGTTACGGTAGCTTCCTCGGCCATCTTTGATATGCCAATTGTATAAAAACTAGTCCTTAATTTGCAGTGTACAAATGGTGATGTTTTCATCTTAGGAGAATAAGCTCTAAGCTTATGGACCCCATCGCAAAAGTATTTGGATTATATGCAGGTCATATTGGGATTCTGATTTTTTTTTTGTCTTTTGAAGATTACCCGGACGATTTGCATTTGTTAGCGGTTGAACTTTTGGCTGCGTAGAGAGAGAAGGAGGATCACAATGGAGAGCGGCTTACAACACCAGAAACATGGCACATGTGGCAGTTACAGAGGAGAATTCAGTAGATTTTGTAGTCAAAATCCAACTCATCAGATTTGGTTAACACTTATTTAGTTGTCGTATTCTATAGATAGTTCCCTTCTTCCCTTTGAATTCAAGACAAATAGAAATGAAAAAATTGAAAAAAAATAACGACAGCCGCAGGATTCGAACCTGCGCGGGCAAAGCCCAAAAGATTTCTAATCTTTCTCCTTAACCACTCGGACAGGCTGCCTTATTCGTAGCATTTGTGAGCTCTTAGATGATCATTCAACGTTCCATTTACTTAATAGTTGATCAAAGGTCGATATACACGGTTGATACCAGTCAACGGGTCGTAAACTCCAATATTTGCAGTAAAATGTCAAATAGTTCATAATTTACTAGCTTTGGAACACAGATTTTCGTTTTAATACCTATCCACATGACCCCATCATTCCACAGCTTTTGGGTCTCTGTCTCTTCTCATAATCTGTGGCTCCTCTGTCGAACCTGAAGTCCTCAAAAAAGTTGCAACCAAATTAGTTGTATGCAGTACGGTTGATCTTGTTTACACTTTCAAAATCACAATCAAGCAACTTTTACATCAAACAACAACAACAAAGTACCAGTATTATCCACTGACAGAAGGATATATCCCATGAAGATTGATTCCACCGGAAAGCGGAAGAATGTGCTTCCTAATACCTACATTCCAGTTCTACTGAAGAAGATTCTAGCAAATATCATAGGCCGACTACCTTCAACATCTTTAGTTCAGCTCTGCTTGTTGTGGCCAAAACTTATTCATACCCAGCCACATCTAGACAAGGAAAATTTGAATTCGAATCAGAAGCAATTCAACAAGTTGGTATTGAATGAAATCCGTAAACTTGTTACTCCTACAATACCAAATAGAACTACTCGACTTCCCAAACGGAAACTAATTGATAAGATATTATATGAGTATTGGTCTAATGGATTGAATCTACTTCAGATATCTCAAATCGATTGCCAATTAATTGTTGATCGACCAAATGCATATTATTGGATTCTGTCTACTGTAAGAGACCGAGGGGGTTTTGGAAATGAGGTCCCAATTCTGTTAGAACCTCAATCGTTTCTAAATCTGGTAGCACAAGATTTGAATAACTTGTACATGACCTACATTTATGTGTGTCGTCATCCAACATATCCATTAATAATTATTAGAATACAGGTGTTTGATTTAAACCCAATTCAAGTATCTTCATCAACAAATCGGCCTCACATAACGTCTCATAAGCCGTATTTTGTTGCTATACCTCTTAATTCTCCACATATAATACATTCCCCTGGTAATAATATGGTCTCAAAGATAGTATTGCAAGCAATTGAGAGGAATTTGCCTCAGGATCCTACTAATTTATTAAAATTGCACACTTCAGAAACTCAAAGACCAATTCGTTCTTTAGAATCAATGCATATACTCAAGGGGAATTCAAGATTTGGAAACAGTTTAGGGATATGGACCCCATATGCTGATGGAACCGTAGATGCGTTACCATTTGCATTACTACAAAAGCATAAGTTGAACTTAAAAGACGATGAACAAGGAGAAAATGACATACTGAATTCACCAACTGAGGTAGAAGATATCAATATGGAACAATTGAAAAAAGTTGCAAACTTAAGATTCAAAGGTAGCATAGATGGGAAAATCCTTTCAGAGAAATTGTTTGATGACATTAATCAAGATAAAAAGCGAAGAAAGAAGACTACGGTAACATATCGAAACATAGAAAGTGATAATGAAGACAATGATGATGGATATGAAGAAATCAAGAATCTGGATAAAAGTGAGTTTTCTTCCATTGCACCCGTACAATATGCTGAATTTTTATTAAAAGATAATGTATCCAATGGGAAAAATGACGAAGAATGCAAAATTTTATTGAAGTTTTTAGGTTCCGACGTATTTGCAGGGCTCCACGAGTTGTCAGTTCAAACAACAAATAAAGAAAAAATGGTCATTGATCCAACAGAAGTACCTGGTTGGCTCACAGGAGAGGAAAGAGAATCAGTAGGAGAGATTAAGAATGCAAAATTCACTAAATTGGACTAAGATTATTCGGAAGCTTGAATGAATTGAATTATTTATTACGATCTATCGTGACACACATCTGAATTCATATACTTTTATCTAAACTCTTAATCTGGTTAGATAAGTCTTGATTGTATTAGGGATATTAGGATCTTGTTCCAGTTGTGCTCTTTCATTGATTACTTTCAATAAATCGACATCCTTATAATTAAGAGCCTCTTTGGCTGCCAGAATTAAATCGTTATTTTTGATATACATATCAATTTTCTCACTATAGTGGATATTAGTGCAACTATTGATGTAAATAGATATGTGATTCTGAGGTGCTTTGAATGCAATACATCGGTTGATAATCGGTTTAAATCCAATTGGAGATCTTAGAGTGGTCTTATCCACAGAGTGTGATTTCAAGAATTCAAGTAATTTATCAAATTCTTTGTTCTTGGTATAAACTTCAAGAATTAGATACCAAATTCTCTCTTGAGATATTTTGAAATCCTTGGAAATTTTCAATGAAGGTTTGATTTGATTCATTTCGATAAGTTTCGTTAATATTAATATCAATGAGTTGTACTCATAGAATGAAACCGTTTTATAAGTTTCAGTTAATTTCTTTTGGAGATCTAAAAGTTCCAATTCCATTTTGAATAATTTTATATCTTTCTTCAAGTTATAAGATTTATCAATTATCTTCAATAACTTAGACCTATATGTCTGATAGTACTCATTCTCAGTATCGAACTTATCATATGAGATTTCATTCAATTGGTTCTTTAAATTTTGTTCTGATTTTCCTTCCACTTTATTATACAAGTCTAATTTTGACTTATGGTATTTTCCAATACTCTGAATCCAAAAGTTTTCAATTAAATCTCCACTAATGAATAAGTTCCTGTCCGAGTATGAGTTAAATAAGTTGTTGGTATTCTTGATTTCACTTAATGAGGTATCCGTTATTAAACCTTTTGATTCATTTTGATTTATTACTTTAAAAAACTTTGTCAATGAAAGCTTATCTTGCAAGTATAATAATATCAATTTGCATAAATCATAATTACCAAATTGGAAAGACTTGATTAATGCCAATTCAAAATCTTCTAAATTAATGAAACTATTGATTTTCAAAGTGATTGAAGGTTCAAGGTTGACTAATAGTTTACATAAATTTAATCTTCCTTCTTGAAATGCAATATTGGATATGTCTTTAATTGAAATCAAATTCTTAAAGTTGAAATTTTCAGTTAATTTTTCTGATATGATTTGAAACAATTCAATATCGGACATGTTCAATTCTTTTTTAATTTTATAACAACACCAATGGATATAAATTTTATTCAAATATTCATCCTTTTTAATTATTGAAATTATTTTAATCGCTAGGTAATGGAGATTGCGATTTAATAACATCTCGATAACTTTTGACCAACCTATATTAAGTAGTTGCTTATAAGTTATAAAGATTCCAATATTGGAAGACCTTATTTGATTTAATACTTTCAAGTATGCCACAGCTTTTAAATATTCATCTGAATTATATCCATTATCAGAATAAATTTTACCAAATGAAACTGCTCTCAAGAGCTTCTTCTGCCAAATGGGAGAAAACTCTTCAAGGGATGCAATTAAACAATCATTCATTGCCCTTTCAAGGGAATTATCTGCTTTTAATAATGAAATGTTGGTATCTGCCTTTGGAGAATGTTGTGCAAGTTTTTCAATGCAATCTAATAAGATACTACTGTGAGATGATGTTCCAATCTGGTAAAGATCTATGAAACATTCGGGAACTCTAGATAGAAATTCAATCTTATTGGAAGTTATAACTCTTAATCCATCAGATTCTGTTTTAAGAATCGGTATAATAGAATTGGTCAGTAAATTATTGCTGTTGTCATTTGTGGTTGAATTAAATCCAAATTCAATATCATCATCGTTTTCATTCTCTTCAAATATATCATAGTAAAAGGAAATTGATTTCTGTCCTGGACCAATAAGTTTAATTTCATCTCGTAAAGACAATATTATTGCATCATTTCCACACCATTCAACTTGAAATGGTTCATTTAATTCATTAGAAGTGTCATATTCAAGTAGTACTTGATCAAATCTATTATTTATTACAAATATCTTTGATGCTTCCTTATTGTATAAAGATACCAATTCCTCATTAGGTGAAGTTGAAATTTGATTAAATGGTCCTTCAGTTATTCCTTGGTCAATTATTTCAAATTCTTGTAATCCAGTATCAATTCTAAATTTGATAATGGATGAATTATAACTTGCAATTAAAGTTAAAGAATCTTGTTCTAGATTTAAAATGTTTAAACAATGAAGATTAGTTGATGAAAAATTGGATATAGGAATCAAATAATTGGTGAATGTATCCAATGTAATAATAATGAATGACTTTTTGAGTCTCAATAATAAAAATTTGCCCCATATTTTAATTTCTAGTACTTCAATTACCTTTTCTGTTTCTAAAGTTTCTAAATTTGTTATTAAAGAATCTTCATTGCCAATGGCATTGCCATTATTATTCTTATCTGAAGCAACTTTTTCATTACTTACATCTACTAAAGATATTAATTCTGTTGTATAATCGTACTCATTGGATTGTAAATCTTTATAATATCTAAACTTACCATTGTTTAATACGATCACTAAATCTTCGTCTCTGAACCCATAATCGACTATATGGTCAGATGGATGGTTGTTATATATGATTGAAGTCACTTTTTGTCCTGCAATTGTATAAATATCCACCACTGTAGGATGGGGTACAAATTTTGACGACACTGCTATCAAGGTACCATAAGTTGATATTGCAATTTTATAGTTGTGGTGAATATTAGCCAAGGGCCAATTCAAACTATCATAACATAGCCTTAGAGAATAGTACACATCCTGAAGTTTTTGCCAGCCAAGACTAGGATTAGACATGAAAAAGTGTATACGAATTGAAAAAAAGACAAACAGAAGGTATGATTTGTCAGTGGAGAGCAATTGAATTGCCACAATATTAGTCACCACAGAGTGAAGTAACCGAAACCTTACTCGAAATCGATTTCTGGTTTATCTCAAATTCTATAATCAGTAACAAAATGATTCCTGTGTACAACCCCAAGTTTGTATGAGAACCCAAGTAGTTCACATTACTGACAAAGTTGATATCTGCAACCCATTCTTTATAGAGGCACTGGTTCTTTTCCAATCAATTGTAAGAAATGTCTGAAAAAGATTATATTACTCTTGTTTCTGCTGATAACCATAAGTACGTAGTACTCAAAGAAGTAGCGCTGATCTCTTCGGTGTTGAGGAATACTCAAGGATTTGAAGAAGGCAAAACTGGAAGAATAGTATTAGATATGGATGGAGACATTCTAGAATGTATTGTAGATTATTTATATTATCATTACAAGTATAAGGAAGAAGCGGCAAATGGAAACATACCGGAATTTAACATTCCTACACATTTGGCGCTTGAGTTATTAGTCAAAGCTGACTTCTTAGATATTTAGAGTGGCTGGATCTTTGAAGAAGCGAACGAACTTTGGGATTTGATTACTTAAAGCTAGAAATGAAACGAAAAGAAAGACCAGGAGAAGTAGGACCAGTTTTTTTTTATTGGTTCTTAGTAAGTAATTGAGCGAGAATGACTCTTTCTTTCTCCCCATCGATAGCTCTCCACAGGTGGTTCTCAACTTATGGCCATCAACTTAAGGTTCTCCAAGAGTAGCCCCTCCCCAAGTAGATGCGGTAACCAGCACAAAGGTTCAATTTAAGATGGCGGTTCCGAAACTCAATCTTTGGACACTTCCATCCTAACATTCTCTCAACCTTCTCCACTTCAGGAGATTAGATCTTATAAGAAGACCAGATGAGGTCCCTTTGGTGGGGGGGGGCACCATTGCTGCCACGCATAAGGCTGTAGCCGTCATCTGAACTTCGATGTCGTACGGTTCAGCTGTATAGATTATCTGATCATTGGCGTAATGGGTTGACTTGAAATATAATTTGGAGAAGATTCATCAATACTCCTCGAGATACAGAAAGACACATTTAGATCTTCCCGCACTCGTGACAAGGACTCAGAACAAACATCACCTCCCGTTATTACCCATAATATTCTTGTCTCCCCTACTTTAGTCGTCGCAGTTAGTAAAGGAGGGCAAGTTCTTACCATGCAACGCACCAAGTTTCAACCTAAGAACCATTGTTATAGCACCTAGTGGATAATCATTGAAGCTGGAACACACTGGGTAGCTAGTCCTCAATGCGTAGGAGCACCCCCTATTCCTTGGGTGTATGAAGTGCTAAACTTGGGGGTGCCGCGACGCTCCGCTGGCCGCTGCTCGCGGGGAGCCACTACGTGGAGTCTGGCTCGCTACGCTCGACTGCTGGGCTCAGGGTTTCCCGCAGGGAACAGCCCTCCGCAGGAGTCTCCATGAAATGGCCCTAGCGGAGCGGTAGTGGATTCCCCTAGAATGTTAAGTTAGGTGATCCACGACGCTCCGCTGGATCATACCATGCACTATCAACCGTAGGACAGTGAAACGAAATTTTCATAATAAAAAAATAAACGAAAGCTCTCTATAGAGAAGTCTTATAATCTAGTGTATACTACTTTTGCAGAAACCGAGTGACTGGTCCCACTGTGAAGTTAACTCTTGCAACTGTAGATCTTCTATGACGTTTTTGAAAAGAATACCGCTTGGGTACTGCATGTAGCCCGCAATCAAAGCTTGCAAGACATTCTCATACTGATAAGGGATCACTCTCCCTTTTACTCCACAGTTCCTCTTTCCAACCTTACCATTTAGCAACATGAGTGTTTCGTTGTTGAATATTTTAGGGTCAGAATTGGAATCATTTGACAAATCTGGATCGGTGGCACTAGCTAGTCTAACAGAACAAACGACAACTTTCTTAACTGAATTGAAGGATCTTCAGGCTTCTTTAGAAAACCAGTTGCCACAGGAAGAATCCGCCACCGATTCAAAGTCTACAAAATTAGACAAAAGTTTAGATACTTGGTATAAGAAGTCGATCTCCAGTATTAAACCTTACAATACCCTGATAAATAAATTTCAAAAAAATATTTTAAATAATTCAAAGTTCTCTATAGATTTAGATGATGCTTATACTTATCCGTTGAACATTGATAACTTCCTGAGTAGCAACGACGAACTATGTAGGAAGGATTATACAGATTTAGAAGCAAAGGCAATTTTATTACGCAACAAGTCAATACGCCATGGAAATCATCAAGAGCTAATTAAAGCACTTATATTGCATCTACTTAAAACCAGTCAATCTGATATCGTTGAGTTATTACTAAGAGATCTTGATCTGAATAATCGATTTATTGACGAAGACATATTAGTTAAATTTCACAAGCTTGACGCTATTGTTGACGATATTCTTGTAAATCATAAGTTGGACAAAGCTCTTGATTGGTTAACATTACCTCAGGAGTCTGACAATACGTATTTGAATGAAGATCACAATTTGGAATTGGAATTCAAATTTCATATTTTACAATATGTATTAATCCTTAATGGACAAGAACTGACCAAGCCTTTTGATCAAGATAGTGCTCTTAAGGCTTATATTTATTCAATGGCCCATTTCACCAAATTTTTTAAATTTTATATTGATGAATTTGAGTCAATGATTTTATTACTTTGCTTTGCTCAACCCGAAGAAAGTGAAAATGGAAGTGGAGAAGAAGGAATACTATTGAAGAAGCTCCTAAAGGCGTTAAACGGTGCAATTTCTGAAGATGAAATAAAGAAAAGAGACAGAAGTACTAAATCAATATCGGCTTTCGTTAAAGTATTAATGTCAACTTTCAAAGATATTCATAATGATCATTCTATTTACATATCATTGGCAAATGAATTTGTATCTGAATATTGCAAGAAGATGAAACTTTCAAGCGATTCTTCTCTCTTCCAAAGTGTACTAGCTGGATATCATAATTTATCAAGTTTTTACAAATATAATAAGATTCAACAAAAGTTGGGCAGATCCAAGACTAAGCCAACTTCCGCATCCTCTTCAGTGTCTACATCTACAGTTGCACCTACTGCTGTATCTAATTTAGTGTCTGCTAGTGGTGAATTACAAAGAAGAATTTATGGCAATAATGATGATGCTGATTACTTATACCAATTGCTAAGGAATCATGATTCCGATTACATTAACCGAGTACTAAATAATCGAGATGAAATTGATGATGAAGAACATACCAGGGTAATAATGAATGAAGAATTGAAACAATATTCGAAAGCATTGAATGATGATGATAGTGCCCCATATACTGATGAGCTTCCATTTCAATTACCTGATACTAATACCAATCTTTTCAATTATCATCCAATATTCATATGTCCAGTTACAAAAGAGCAATTGATACCCATAACTAGTGAAGAGGATATAAATCAGAAAGATGAAAAGCATGAAGAAGGATCAACTCATCTGAATCCAGTGGTAGTATTGAAATTCTGTCAGCATTTGGCTTTAAAAGACAGTGTGTGGCAGCTCTCAAAACGAGGTACTGAGATATTCAAATGTCATTATTGTTATAAGAAGCATAAATTTTCTGATGTAAGCGAGGCATACTTCATTGATTTATAGATTTACAGGGGGGATATGTAAAGGATACAAAGCATATGTATACAATTACTTAACTGTGTAATATTCATAAGTCTGAAGTAACTAAGTCTTTTTTTTAATCAATGGTGAAAATTTTTCCTGTATGTAACCTCATCACAGGACATTGAAGTTTAAAGCTCATTTCGGGCTCACTGTAAGTCATAAACTACTGCGTTCAACCCTAGATAACAAGAAAAAAGAAGTCGGTATTGAATATATGAAATGAAGTATTCTAAACCTTCAAAAGTAGATCCTGAACTTTTGAGTTTACAAAAGTCCATTTTAGGTGATCCATGGGTCCCCATTTATGAGACTCCAGTGGATTTTAAACCTGAACATTTTCAAACTGCAATGACTAATCTAATTAGACAACCAAATATAAACTCCACAGTTATCATGAGAGCAGATATATTAAGTGAAACGATTTATGTAGATAACAAAATAAATTCAAAGTCAATTAGTGATGATGTTGAAAAAATTCCAGAATTCCCTTCAACTAATCCTGAAGATGTTGTATTGCATCGTTACTTGAAAGATATTAAATTAAGAAATGTACCATTAAATAATAGCCAAATCAATCTTAAACCTGCCAATGAAATTGTACGGCGTATTATACCGAGAAATCCATTTAAGGACCATATTATTAATCAAACTTGCTTGGTATTGACCAGTTTTGGAAATAATATTGAACAAGATTCACAATCAAAGACTCCCAATAATGTCTCGCAGTCAGTGCTCGTTATATATATTCCACATATTCAAAAAATTGAAGAAGTTCCATTTTATCTTCCTCCAGTTTATGGAGTGGGAATATTACTTCATGACACCAACTTATCTATTCATTATTTACCATTTAATCATCAAACCGATCCGATTCTGTCAGAATCCTTACGATTATTAGATTCAAGTTCAAGGCCAATTCGTATAGCATTAAGGTTACTTCAAACCTCTAAGAAGCATTCTGAAGGTGCAAAAGATGGTTATGAAAAAAGAGTCAACCATGACCTTGTGGTACCGAAAATATCGTTTCAAAATCGATACATTAGTTTGAAAAAGAAATACTCTTCGACTTTAGTGAATCAATGGGTGGAAAGTACTGATCCAAAGAAACATGTATTTGAAGATTTGGCAATAGCATCGTTTCTTATTGAATTTTGGACTTTGAAATATCCCTCGAAATCTGATTTTGAGTTTCGAGATTTGGGATGTGGCAATGGATTATTGGTATACATATTAAATTTGGAAGGTTATAAAGGAAAAGGAATTGATGCAAGAGCTCGTAAGTCATGGAAAACTTATCCTCAAGAGATTCAGAATAATTTATTGGAGCAAGTGATAATTCCAAGTATATTATTGAAACCTCACCCTGCAGTTTCAAAATTTGCCCCACATGTAAAGGATAATGGAAGATTATTTCAAGTTCCTGAACAACCAACAGCAACTAATCCAGTTCCTCTTGTAAGTTTTTATTCATCAGCCAATTTACTTGAATCAACTCAAGTGTGCACCACAGAAGATTTTCCAAAAAATACTTTCATTATTGGAAATCATTCAGATGAACTCACATGTTGGATTCCTTTATTGGGATTTCCGTTTGTTGTGATTCCGTGTTGTTCTCATGCTTTACTGGGAAATAAGTATAGGTATCCTGCCCGTAAAATCAACGATTCAAAGAGTCGAAAATATAAGAATGGTACCCATCAACTTCAAGTACAGGGTCAAGATCAACATCAACCTCCAACCAAATCTCAATCACATTTACAAAATCAAGCAAGTACCAACAACTCAACGTATGGAAGCTTGGTGGATCATGTTGAAGATCTTTCCAATCAAATGGGATGGATAGTAGAGAAGGAAATGCTTCGTATTCCCAGTACTAGAAATGCTGCAATAATAGGAATGACTAAAAGAAGAGAGTATAGTGAAGAGGCAGAAGAATCAGTTAACATGAGAATATTAGACATACTAGCAATTGAAGGAGGAGCAGAAGGATGGGTTGAGAACACTATGGCACTTATGAAAAGATCGCCTAGAAACCATTGAAAATAAAATGGTTGTCTGAATGATTATCTTTAAATCAATTAACCTTTATCATCATAGAATATAAATTAATCGTGATAGACTTTGTAGCTGGTGGCTGCAAATGTATTCTCTCTTGTAGACTGATGATGTCTCTAGATGGTAGCGCAGCCGTTGTGTCGCGTGCTTGAGTCACTGTGTGGTCGTCCCACAGCTACCCACAAGGCTTAAAATTTTGTACGCTCACCTTTAATGGCGATTGCCCTTTGTTCACTCCCTCCTGTATCTAACTACCCATACACACTCACATTCAATTCTTCAATTTGAGATTAACCCTGCAATTGCTTTCTAAGACTAAAGTATCAACCCCATTTTAATCCTAACCAATATTTGAAATAATTCTTGGTGGACAATTTCAAAAATGACTGGTTCTTCTTCTCAGTATGTATTTTGTTATCATAGCAAGATTGTGCTACCAAATCAGATTGGATGGTGATTGTGAGACACACTCTCGCCTTCTTTTTTTGTTGAGATTGAATGTCAATTTGATCAAAAACTAGCCAACCTTGATCTTGATCTAAAGTCTTCTTACGTTTACTAACCCATTTATAAAGATTCCAGCAGCTTGAAAAACTTGGTGAAGGTACTTATGCTACCGTTTATAAAGGACGAAACCGTACAACTGGAGCATTTGTAGCTCTTAAGGAAATCAATTTAGATTCTGAGGAAGGTACCCCTTCAACAGCAATTCGAGAAATTTCATTAATGAAAGAATTGGATAATGAAAATATTGTTACACTCTATGATGTGATTCATACTGAAAACAAATTAACTCTTGTATTTGAATATATGAACAAAGATTTGAAGAAATACATGGAAACTCATGGAAATCAAGGAGCTTTGGATCTTAAAGTGGTCAAATCATTTATGTTTCAATTATTAAAGGGAATAGTATTCTGTCATGATAACCGAGTTTTACACAGAGATTTAAAACCTCAAAATCTTCTTATTAATAGTAAAGGAGAACTTAAATTAGGAGATTTTGGACTTGCTAGAGCTTTTGGAATTCCATTTAATACTTTTTCAAATGAAGTTGTTACTTTATGGTATCGTGCCCCTGATGTGTTATTGGGTTCTAAATCTTATACCACTTCAATTGATATTTGGTCTGCTGGATGTATCTTTGCAGAAATGTGTACTGGTAAACCTTTATTTCCTGGAACTGCTAATGACGATCAATTAATAAAAATATTTAGACTTATGGGTACTCCTAATGAAAGGACATGGCCAGGGATTTCTCAATATCCTAATTTTAAAAATAATTGGCAGATTTTCATTCCTCAAGATTTACGTAATTTAATTCCAGGTTTGGATTCCATGGGGTTAAATTTGTTAACGAGCTTATTACAAATGCGTCCTGATGCTAGAATAACTGCAAGACAAGCGTTACAACATCCATGGTTCCATGAGATATCAAATCCTAACCCTATATTACAACAAATTTCGAACCCTTATCAAGCTCAGCAATACCAGCAGCTGCAACAGCAACTGCAACAGCAACCTCAGCAGCAGCAGCAGCCTCCGCAACAGCAGCAGCAACATCAACAGCAGCAGCAAGCACAACTCCAACAACAGCACCAACACCAACAACAACAACACTATCAATGAGCAACACCAACAACAACAATATCAATAAGCAACACCAACAACGCCAACAACAACTCTATACCTTTTCTTATGGGCCATACAAAATTATAATATAGTTCATGCTGAATATCATTTCCAGTTTCAAATTCTTTAAATCTCTTTCTCAAATTGAACATTTATCCAGAATCAATGACAACCAGTAGAAGAAATCTTCATTTAATATCCTAACAAACTCATAACATTCATATCAGGTATACCTGCTACTTCAATAACTTTATTTAAATATTCAACTTTCTTTCTTCTTCCCAAATATTCCCATAGTTCTCCATCGTTCTTTCTATCTTCACTCAGATAATAATTTAAAAGTAAAAACTGTACAAGTTGATCAAGAGTGCTTTCAGCATTATACCCTTCAACTCTATCCATTGCTTTAAAAGTCTCTAGTATTGGTTGACATGTTCTTTTCGCACCATGATCAGCAAAATGACTGAAGGTTGATATCAATTTTAAAATTTCAACATCGGAAGTTTCTTCATATTCTCTTATGGAGTTCGTTGTTACTCTATCAACGTCCTTGTATCTAAACCGAAGTTTACGACCCATATACTCCATGATAGTTTCCTTTTCCTTGGTCCATTGGCCATAATAAAATCTTTCTGTGAAATCTGGAGTCTGATTCTTAATGTCTGAAGGATTGTATTCGGTGTCAATATCGTTACCGTTGTTATCGTCATCGTTGACATCATCGTCGTCATTTCCAATGTCATTTCCATTTCCATTCCCATTCCCATTCACATTTCCATCTCCATTCACATTCCCAACTCCATTCATGTTGTCGTTATTGTCAATACTACCAAACTGTTCTTCTGCAACCAACGCCAATTCTTCCAAAGCAGATTCAGGTTGATTCTTTATCTTATCAATCAATTTTCTCAATTGCTCACCAATGTAAATTGGTCGTTGTTTAATTTCATTCTCTATCAATTGTGGTTCCATGGACATAAGCTCCAGTATGTTTGTTAATCGAATTACTTTGAGATTCATAAACCTTCTGTTGAACACCTCACTGGATAAGCCATATCGATTTAATTTGTATATGCTCAATGCCTCTTCAATCACTTTAAAACACTCTCCAATACCATTCGATGGACTCTTGGATCTCTTCTTATATTTTCTTAACTTCTTCTCTACAGATTCAATATCAATCTCTCGATTCAAATCAAATACATAATCGGTCCTTATTATTTCACCGACCAACCCTAAACGGGGCCAAAACCATTCTTTAAGGAACATTTCTTGTTCATCATAGACATCGTCTGCTTCTAAACCAGATTCATGAGTCAAATCAAATTTGAACAAATTGTTGAAATACTTATTCGTTATTGGTAAGTTGTTGTTATTATCATTTATCCCTACCAAGATAAAGATTTTATACATTATTTCATGGGGTAATCTTTCCAAAATTGACTTTGATTCTGATATTACCTCTGGATCATTATCTCTATTATCTAATATCCCTTGCGAGGGTTTCCGAGATGGATACGAGGGCCCAGGAGATAATCTTACCCTCTTGAACGACCTTCCAGGTTGAATGAATCCCATTTAAAATTTCACAACATCAACCTACTTTCTATTCTTGGTACTACTGGTTCAGATTATTCTGATACTAAGATGAATAAATGACTATGATACTGTCACTTCGTGTTGTACCATTGAAAATTCAAATTCTAGTGAGGTCAATTCTATTTTAGCGGTGCTGCGGCCCTCTGAATATTTATTTGCGATGCTCATCCCATTCTTCCGCTCAGCCTCTCCCCCAAGTCAAAACTCCCCTAAGTCTGTCTTTCCCAGAGTCTATCATCTCCCAGAATATAAATATTTTGGGAACTCTGACACTCCGCTGGCCGCTGCTCGCGGAGAGCCACTACGTGGAATCTAGCTCGCTTCGCTCGAGTTTCTGGGATTCCCGTCAGGGAACAGCTCTCCGCAGGAGTCTCCATGAAATGGCCCGAGCGGAGCGGTAGTGGACCTCTCCACCC
>JAKTYG010000188.1:0-22305 GCA_030564725.1 Chernovozyma sophiae-reginae
GTATCTTCACCAAATTAGAAGGTGCTCAAAAGCATATAGATGCAGGAGCCAAGAAGGTTGTTATCACTGCTCCATCTTCTGATGCTCCAATGTTCGTTGTTGGTGTCAATGAAGAAAAATATACTCCAGATATTAAGATTCTTTCTAATGCTTCATGTACCACCAATTGTTTAGCTCCTTTAGCTAAAGTTATTAATGATGCTTTTGGAATTGAGGAAGGTTTAATGACCACCGTTCATTCCATTACTGCCACTCAAAAGACTGTTGATGGTCCATCTCATAAGGACTGGAGAGGAGGTAGAACTGCTTCTGGTAACATTATTCCATCTTCTACTGGTGCTGCCAAGGCTGTTGGTAAGGTTATCCCTGAATTAAATGGAAAATTGACTGGTTTATCCTTAAGGGTTCCAACCACCGATGTTTCTGTTGTTGATTTAACCGTCAAATTAAAGACTCCAACTACTTATGAAGAAATTGCTGCTACTATTAAGAAGGAATCTGAAGGTAAGTTGAAAGGTGTCTTAGGTTACACTGAAGATGCAGTTGTTTCATCTGATTTCCTTACTTCTTCATACTCTTCAGTATTTGACTCCAAGGCCGGTATCTTGTTGTCTCCACAATTTGTGAAATTGATTGCTTGGTATGATAATGAATATGGTTACTCAACCAGAGTTGTTGATTTAATAGAATATGTTTCCAAGTCTGGTTAGGAAGGCTAACGTAGCTGAGAGAGACACTTGAGTTACATGCTAAGGAGTTGCAATCTTGAAAAAGAAAATGTCGCAGCCAAAAAAAAAGTTGCAGCCTATTGTTTCTTCTCAGCTCTGGGACGCTCGTCGCTACAGTGGGGGGGTGGAGGTCGGAATTTTTGTCCCTGGCAAATCCATTCCTCACACTATGCTCGCTCCCTACCGCTGTGCGCTTGGTTAGATGTTACTGAGTCAAACCAGTTGAAACCACGCCAGCAGTGAATATAAGTATATATAACCATAAAAGAAAAAATACGTATTTTATTTTCTATTCATGGACTCTCCAAATCGTAAACCCTAACCATTGAAAAGTTTTTTGTGGTGCAATATTAGTGTTCGATATTTGTTTTTCTTTCACGGATGGCTCTCCTTATGTGGAGCAAACCATAACTAAGAGATTCGTTCAAGACTCATATCGTAGGTGAGTGTAGCAGTTCTCTTGGAAATATTTTCTGTTCACGTATCCACGTATCCTTATTGTCTCAGACATTACAATAGACAACAAAGAACTGAAAGTTGTACTCTGCCAGGAGGAACTCAACGAGAAAATAATGAACAAAAAATAATTGGACTGCCAGCTTGCCATTCACGAAACAAGTAACTCCAGCCTAAGATGGCTTCTAAGGTTGGACTTGGCCAACGGACTGCGCGTCGATGATGACTGGATTAAGAGCTCAACGAATTATTGTAAGCGGAACGGAACGAAATTCATAATGTACAACCCAAGGACGAAGACAATTGAGCGGTTGAAGATGGAACACCATCGTACGCTAGAGAGATTACGAGCTAAAGAGCCATTTTTCAGTTGCTGATCGTTCACCCAATCGAATATATTTCGCGTTTCAGGAACCACCCACCCCCAACGAACCGTCATTCCCAGGGAGCTCCAGCGCGAACTTTTGAAACACCCAGAATCGAATTCCCGAAGGGAACCGCCCTCCGCAGGAGTCTCCATGAAATGGCCCTAGCGGAGCGGTAGAAGACTCTCCCTCCCTTAAAAAACAGACTCAATTTTAGCACCCTCTTGCCGGTCCGTCCGCACTGACGCTCAGCCGAGTGTCTTACATGTTACGCTCTACCTTCAGGTTTCGAGCCGGGAAAGATACATTAGACTGCTTCAATCAATCAATTATCCCACCTTTCTCTCTAACTTTTTTTCCACCCACTTGTTCACCTCATACCCCTCAAATGGGTCTCGAGAGTCAGCAATAATTTTCTTTTTTGGCCAGCTCTACGCTAAAAGTCTCCGTTCTGCGCCAACCGTCCTCATAAAATCTTGAATCTTGCGATTATGCAAGTGCCCCTCCTGTATCTTATCAAACTCTCCCTTACACAAAATCTCACTATTGGTAAATGAAACATTGGATAGATTTTTTTTCTCTACAACCAAAGTTGGTGAGGTTCTACAAGGGAGAGTAGAATTATTCTACTATTAACAGGTACAACACGACCGTGTTACGCAATTACAGGGACGATACAGGGATACATCATTGCGATACGTCTCAAGCAGATACGATCCGTTGATCAATTCAATTTTGATTGGGGTTGGGACTTTTTGTTTTAACTATAAGTTTCCTCTTACTCCAGGAAACTTAGTATTTTAATACCGAAAAGAGGGACACTCCCCCACTTATCCACGGTATTCTAGATCGATTTTCAACCTATAAAGTATCCAATTATAACATCTGACGAACCAGAATCCATATTATTCTGCTGAACCGTCAAGGTCAACGTTCATATTTTAGTGATTCTCCCATTTATGCAATTTCAGAAATGTCTCTGTATGATGAAATTGCCCCAGATGCAGTTGGTCCTAGCGATGTTAAAAATTTTGTAGTGACTGAAGATCGTCGTCTTGTACATCTAGATACAGTCGTTGCACTATATGATTTCCCAGGAACTCAGCCTTCACATTTACCTTTAAGTTTAGGTGATACCGTTTGTGTACTATCTAAATCAACCTCTGGCTGGTGGGATGGGGTTATAGTGGCACAGAATGGAGATCTTCTAAGGGGCTGGTTTCCTCGAAATTATGTCCGTTCTGTCAATTATGTTCAACCGGTTTTGAACAAATTGAAATCTAATAAGGAAATCGATTCAATAACTGCTGCTAACACAGCTGCTAATGTGCTAATACCTCTGTTCACAAGTTTATTGCAGAAGAATCTCCTTGATTCTGAAAAATCCACCTCTGCAAATAATACCAGAAAAAATTCAGTGGTTAGTTTTGCAAGCTCCGACAATTCAGATAAACAAGCTCAATCTCAATTGCAAATATCTCAACAACAACAACAACAACAACAACCAAACCAACCTGCTCAACTGATGCTGAGATCTACTCTGGCTAATGCTTCTCAACCGTTAAGCGGTTTACAATCAGACTCATTATCACAATCACAGACTCTGATTCTGTCTCAACTTCCACCTCATCAACAGTCTATATCCACCATAACTCCCTCACAAAGGGACGGAGAAAATTTCATTGATGATATTTCTAAAGTGGAAGAAATTGCTGAAGAATATATGCAAAACTATCATAAGCGCTTGACATGGGTAGCAAGAATCACAACTGATGGGAATTACACTTTCTACAATGAGCAATTGGATTTATTTAGCAGTTCTATTCCATTAACACCTTTTAGATCCGACAGTCAATTTCTTGACCTTGAAATTCCCTCTGAAAAGACACTACTGGATGTTTCAGTTGTTACCCGTGAATCATATTTCTCAGTGTCTGAAAATATGTTGAATACTGATAGTGGTGGTAGGAATGATCTGACTAGTTCAAAAGTTTTTGAAAGTTTAAAGAGAGGCTCTAATGCTTCGTCAATGCAATCATCAGGTAGCGGTGGAAGTTTATACCATCATTTTTCTCAACCATTTTTTTCTATGGATGGGCTATTTTACCGGCAATATGGAGATATATCTTCTTGGACCAGTCTCAAGCAACAAATCAACCTCTTTTTGGATTTGTCTTGGAAAGCATTACAAGATCACAATAAGCAATTGTTTAGCACTCATTTTGACCATTTGAATAAGTTGGTCTCAATTTTACTTTCAGCTGCAAGACTAGGACAAGATGATTACTCCAACACAAGTTATGAGAAGTCTATCAGACGAAAGTTAAAGAGAATTGCAAGTGCTTATTCGAAGATATATACCAATGGATTGTTGCATCTTAGTGTAATGCATTATTCAGCATCACAATCTGGACAACTCTTTAGCATGGATCTCAAAAAGTTAAATAAGTCAGCCACTGTATCGTATCCAACTAGTCAAACGTCTTCGGTTTCAACTATAAGACAAATGTCGGAAGACGAAGTATCGCTTGATGGTAAAAAGACAGGATCATTACCAAGAGTCCTAGAAGATGTATATCCACAAGATGAGAGTTCTCCTGAACTTTATTTCAATCAATTGAAGATTGATATCGAATATTTAAGACTCAACGTCAATAATTTGGTTAAATTATTTAAAAAAGTAACTGCAGACAAACGAGTATGGAAACGTGACTATAATGGAGGTTCTGACACTTCTGATGATGAAGGAGAGCCAAGAGACAATTTATTACCCCAAGCTTACCCTAGGTTCATTGCAGGAGAGTTCAATGGAGGAAATTGGTGTAATCCGTTCTTCATCGAAAGTAATCCAGTATTGAACGCCAGTGGAGATGAGTTAAAGAAAAGATATCATCTGAAAGTAATTATTGACCGAGAAGCATTCAAGTCAATCTATAATTTCAGTGAAGAAATGAAGAAAATCAGCTATGATGCCCTAAAATATTTAGATGAGGATGTCCAACACATGTATTATAATGAACAACTAATAAGTGAAAGAAATACCAACATATTAAGACTCATTTACAAGTATCTTTACTATGCTGGACTGGTGATTGATATCATTGAAGCATTTGATTTTACGGTGTTCTGTTTCATTAAGAAATTTTCTTCATCTGGTGAAATTAAGCCCAACTTGGACAACTCAGACCCATCTGATATTACTGATGCTAGTCATAGTAGTTTGACATTTGATTATCCAGTTGTGTTAGAATTTTTCCGATTTAAACAGCAATTTCATGATTTAATTTCAGAAATTGTTATGTCAACTCAACAATTAACGCTTGATGATCCTGAAGTTTTCAAAGGTGTTAGAGAAGATGAAGCTCCTTTATATGATAAGGCAATAATGAAAGATCCATTAGAAAAGGTATCGATGTTACTTATCAACATCCTAGTCAATGAGACAACTAAAGTGAAAGGGGATGCTATTTCATTAAATCCTGATGCTATAATGGCGACATGTTTAAGTGATGGGATTAGATTTATGGATAGTATTTTGATAATCATTCAGCAATTAATTGACGAAAGAGAAACGATTCTTAATTACACCACCAGAGTTATGCATGATGATTTCAATATTCAATTACTTGTAATCGAAAGGAATAACACTATTCTGTCAGAGAAATCGGATGAATCTCATTCTTTCTATAGTGGAGGTAAGAAGAAATCTGGTGATACTCCGTGGTATTTGGAAGGAGATGAAGAATATGATTTACTTATGGATGTAAAAGGAAACATCAGAGGAGGAAGTAAGGAGGCATTGATTGCACATTTAACTCACCATGAGACTATGGATAGTAGTTTCAATCCAGCATTTTTAGTTACATTCCCAACTATCATGTCGATCAATGAATTTATCAGTCTTTTAATTGGTAGATTTAATATTGAAGCTCCAGAAGGATTAAGTTATGAGGAGTACAATAACTGGATAACAAAAAAGCAAAACCCAATTAAATTAAGAGTCTTAACGGTTATGAAACTTATAACTGAAAAGTATTGGGCCAGTACCTTCAATAGCAATAAAGGATTAATTAAAAAATGGTTGGCATTTGTTCAAACGTCTCCGGTGCAAAATTTCTCAATTGGTAAAATATTGGCAGATAATTTGAATCGACTTTTAAATGATGAAATAGTTTGCATCGAAAGGGCACCTATTATTGTCAATTCGAGACCTCCTGCTCCCTTAATAAAGGGTTCTGTGTTGATTAAGAAATTGAAATTACTTGATATTGACTACATTGAATTGGCCAGGCAACTAACTTTAAAGGAATTTAGATTATATTCTCAAATTAGTAAATTTGCATGTATATGCAAAGTATGGGGGAGGAAATCTGGATTGAATGAAAGCATTGACAAAATTACAAACTTCATTAAGACTTCGAATCAGTTAACCAATTACGTTGCGTATATGATTTTAAGGAAACAGGATGTCAAGAAAAGGGTTCAATTGATAAGATATTTTGCTCAGGTGGCAGAGAAATGTCGTCAATATAACAATTATTCATCAATGACTGCGGTTATATCAGCTCTTTATTCGTCTCCTATTCATAGATTGAAAAAGACTTGGAAATTTGTATCTCCAGATACTTTGTCACATTTACAAAACATGAACAAATTGATGAATTCAACCAGAAACTTTAACGAGTATAGGGATGTGTTAAAATTCATTGGATCTGAACCTTGTGTTCCATTTTTTGGAGTTTATCTAAGTGATTTGACATTTATATATCATGGAAATCAAGACTATTTATTGAATAGACCACGAATGATCAATTTTGCAAAGAGAGCTAAAACTTTTGAAGTTGTTTCTTCCATGGAGAAATTTAAGATTACAGGGTATAATTTTCTAGAAGTGAAAGAGATTCAACAATATCTTGATTCTTGGTTTGATAAGTGTCCTACTATTGATGAGCAGTATCAATTGTCATTGAATATTGAGCCCAGAGAACCAGCTAAGCCAGGTTCCAATTCACGTTCCAGAGGAGCAACCTCCACTTCCAAGTAAAGAAAAGACAATTTAAGCGACGGAATGATTCAATCCATTCTCTATGTCTTCGTTCATTTTATGTGTACGTGTATTAAAAGTCAATTTTAATCTAATGTGAACAGAATCCATCAATGTTAACTTAGGGAAAACTCTCGTATGAAGGCAGATTGTTTATTTTCGTCTAATTCAACCCCTGCCCTTCTTTCGTCAATGAGTTCATTTCTTATATGGTTGGCATTTTCCCAAGTCATTGGCCAATTTGAATTTTGTTTCAAGTTGTATATTTGATGTTTAATTTTCTTGGACAATCCCAATTCTTGTTCATGTTCATCTCCCCACCACAGCTTCTGTTGAGGGGGCACTTGTTTGCTAGTGACAACGATATCATTATATGGATCAACTAAAAACATACACAAGATCTTGCGGTGCCCTGGTTTAGTTTTAACTTCTAATTCAAATGCATCTACGTGGTGCTGAAAGCAATTTGGAATCACCAATAAGCGTCCTTCATTAGTTTCAATGTCTCCCAATATTCTCGTCATACTATCGCCATTAGTAATCCCATAAAAGTGTTCAAGAGCGATCGAGTCTCCTTGTTCGTAATTTGGATCTTCGAATGCACATTTAAAAGAAAGCCTTGATTCAGTAATGTTTTCAGTATCGTAGTAATATAATACAGTAGCCACAATATCCTCATTGATGGTACCTTCAAGAAGCCATGAACCTCCAGGATACTTAGGATTTTCTGGGGTCAATTGAATGTTGGCCATCTTAACGATTACTTTCAATTGGTCAAAGTCCTTTTTCAAATCAAATTCATAATTTATTGGTGGATCTTGGGTGTAAGTAGGAGGGAATTTTTGAAAATAATTTTTTCGAGTGGCAATAAAATCTTCATATGTCTTATAATCGTAGTCGTTGGGATTTTGTTTAACGTCGTTTTCTAATTTTGAATAATGTTCTTCTTCTAATTTTGTATATTCATCAGTGTAACATTCATACATTGGAATTTCAATTCTGGTAAAACTTTTACATGCCATTCTAGATAAACATAGATTCAATGCTGGAATTGCCAAATTAAAGATCTTCTCAATTGAAGTGTATAGGTTGTTGTATTTACATGGATGCAAATTATTGATGTAAGAAGCGATATGATAAGTTGAAGTGGAGACATTTCTTTCAAATACTGCTGGTATCCATTGAAAGTTTTCAGAAATAGAATAAACGTTTATTCCAAGTTTAATCTTTGATACTTTATCATCATATTGAGCGATCTCAATTGATTTGATATCTTTTTGTTTGGAATATATTGGAGTTACACCATATTGAATAGGATATAAAGAAGGATGAACTAAATCTACAACTTGGTTATTAGTATTAGGATGATAATCAAGGTTCCCATTTGCAAATTCTATGTTAACAAAACATTCAATATTGGATTTTAATTCTTGTTTGAGTTTAGTAGAAATCACCGAATCGCTGAAAATTATTTTATCATCAATTCCAATAATGAAGTTACTATCTTTAATACCAGGGAAAGTACTTTCAACATGATCATACCATTCAAGTTCCCTAAATACATAATCAATCACTTCAGAGAAATTATCAGTTTTAGAATCAAATTGTTGTTTGACTTCTTGTTTCCATGTTGATGAAATCAAGGGATCCTTATATTTGGATTTCCAATTTGATTTCTTTCTAATAGAGTAAGATATTTCAATAATCAACCATTCATCTTTACATTTAACTTGATCTCCTACACCAGAAAATGCAGACCAGAAAGGATGACCGAATATTGATTTCATGTAATAAACGAAAAAAAAGGTACCCACTTACAAAGCACCAAGTCGTTGACTTGTTGTTAAAAATTGAAGCTAACCAGACAGAAATTATATAGAAGCTCGCTCGACAAACGCTTCATATCATGCACCATACTGCAATGTTAAATTTTTTGTTTTCTTGATTCCATTGTTTAAATTTATTTTTTCTTAAGGGTCAAGTTCTATAATTGTCTCTCACTTCACATCCTTTCAATTTTTACATGATTAACAAACGCCAATTGGCGAAAGCAACAATTGAATCTAAGTTTAGATTAATTTTGGTAACCAAGAAGTCCTGGTGTCAGACAATCATAATAGTAATAATATCTCAGTAATCATATTGTTGAATCAGGTTCTTCAATCTTTGTATGCCACAGGCTGCCTTTTTAAACTCCAGCGCCCCACTCAATTTACGAATCACCTAACTCAAAAAATAACATCATACATATGCAATTGTTCAAATAATAATCAGGGCTGCACACAAAAAAAAGTCAATGATTTCAAAGAGAAGCTCCATGCAGTCAATTCTCGAGGTCCAGAACCAACAAAGAAACGCCAAGTATCGTCTGATGAGGTGAAAAGTTTAAAAAAAGACAAAGAAAAATATTATTTGTAACTAGGAGCAGATTAAAATTGAGTAGAATCGAGTAGAATCGGATCCAGAAGAATCTGATGGAGGAAAATCGCGTGAAGAAGGATCGAATGGGTATATGAATGGATGGAAATAGCTAGTAAAAAGGGATGGAAGAAAAGGTTTGGAGAATAAGTAAATGCTCCAAGTCTAGAATTTTTTAGTCAAAGAGCATGTGATATTGGAAAATGTAGTGTTAAGAATGATTATAACTTCTTGTTATTGCAGTGTTGTAGCTTGTGTAGTTACCCACTTGGAGCTTTATCATCAGAAATGTGATGGGTCGTTTTAGTTGGGGGCCCATCAATTTGTGAGCGAACCTTACCCATTTCGGAGCACCGATCCGGTTGAGGATCTTGGCCCACACAATGCAATTTACATGCACGAGGTGCATCGATAAAAAGGTTATCAATTTTACTTGATGACAAGGCAACTGAAACATATTTCAAACTTATTGTATGCATCAGTGTGAAATTTCAATCCCGTCTGGACGGAACTGTGGAAAAACTTTTGGGAAAAAAAAAAAAAAATGAAATCAAAATCCTCGTACATGCAAGTACGCTTTCATTGTAATCTAGCTGATGCAGTTTAGATCCAAAAAAAGGAAGATAAAAAAATAATTTAACCGGCAATTATCCGTTGAAGTTCCAATGTTTTGCTAACCTTCGCTGGCTCCGTAATTTGCTATCCTCTAGTTCTTCTTAATTGACCCTTAAACTAAATCTCAGTCATATTGCGTACACATCTATTCCTACTCTAATCCAGCGGAGAAAAGACTTCCTCATCCTCACTTCCTCACAACATCCTTGCGAAGGAAATGGCAGTGGCTCCCAATTCGGAAAATTTCAAATCTCAAATCTTTCAATGTGCCAGGGCACCCCTTCAAAAGGCTCCCGCCACCTTCACGGAACATTTCAGGACTCACCCTTAGCCCGCAAGACACCCTCTGAGGAACATAACATACTCTCAAACCTTTACAGGACACACGCTCAGAACATATATTCGGAACTCTCAGCATCAAATCTCAGAACTTTCGCATCTCCCACGCTAACCGCTGCCAAAAGCGCTGCGAAAAGCGCTCCCACAGCTCTCGATCACAATTTTTGCAAGTAAATGATATCTCCTGCACAATGTTCGCGAATCGTCCCCATAAAGTTAATACTCGACTTTGAATCGAACTCAAGTTACAAAGAACAACATGATTCCTGGTTGGTTCGTCTTAGATTACGTTAAATTCAAATCAAGCTGCAAATGTTTTCAAAGTTGAAAAACTTTTCTGAAGATCTTGCTAAGACCATTAACCAGGATTTGATGGCTGGAGATCCTTCCAATGGCCTGAATAATGCAGTTAATCAAAGACGCCAGGCAAGTGCAATATTGGATTTAAAGAATGGATCCGAAGTTCTTCATACCGAAACTCCTAATTCCAATGATCTCACCCAACCTGAAGATGAACCTGAATCAAGAACAGCATCTCCAATGCCTATCGCTAACATTGGCGAAACTTCAAATGAGGTTTCTTCAGTTGCCACAAATGGTAACTCAAGGGCCGATTCTCCTTCAATACAATCCAAGAATACTCCAATAGATATTGAATCTTTACCGTCAGGTATTCGATCCAAAATGAAGAAATTTGCTAAATATGAAGAGAAATATCCAATCTTGCTTCAGGCTTACAAGACCGAGAAAAGAAAATCAGAATTGATTGCATCATTTGAAAGAATATTACAAGAAAATACTCCAGTTTCGTCTATATCAGACGCTGGGATTCTTGTTGAATACCTTAAAGGACTTACTGAAAAGTCAGATTTGTTGAAAAGCGAGATAAAGAGGCTATCAGGGGAGAATTCAGCTGTTGAAAAGGAAAAGAAAATAGTAGATAATAAACTAGTGACACTTCAACAAGAGTTGTCAAACTTAAAGGTCCAACATCAGAAAGAAATTGATTCTTTAAAAGCAGAGTCTGCTACAAAGTTGAACGAACAGAACGCAAAGTTAAGTGAAGAATTGGAGGTTTTGAAAGATAAAGTGCTTCAATCTGAAGAATCGAATTCTGCTTCAGCTGAACTTACAGCAAGGCTCGAGAAGGCCGAGGAAAGTCAACGAACCACTGAAGAGCAATTGAGAAAATTGGAATCTGAAATTAATGCAAAGGATAACAAAATCAAAGAATTGCAAGAGAACAAGGAGAACCAAGGGACTGTAGAAAAACTCCAAGGAGAAATCTCACAACTTCAGACAGAAAAGGAATCTCTTGAAAAGAAAATACAAGAAAGCTCTGAAAATTTGATAGTTCAAGAGGACAAGATCAAAGATTCCGAATCCAAGAATGAATATTTGACTAAGAAAGTTGATGAATTAAATAAAGTGATAGAAACTTTTCAACCCCATAACGTTGAATCCAATTCGCACTTGTCAACTTCTAAAATAGAAGAGCCGATTTCTGGTCCCAAGAACAAAAAGAAGAAGAACAAGAAGGGTGGACAAAAGCAGGTACAAAGTACTGCCGCTTCTTCAGTATCGACAACCACAGAAGCAGAAGATGTGGATATACTAAAGTCAAGAATTCGAGACTTGGAAACTTCAAAAGAAGTGATTACCGAAGAATTAGCGGAAGTGAAGGCTAAGTATGAAGTTCTTTTCAGAGAACATCAAGAGCTAGAAACATCATTCAAAAGCGTTAAGGATGATTTGAGCTCAAAAGTTGAAGATTTAGAAGAATTAAGGGAACAATTGAAGGAAGTTGGTAATGATTTAGTGGATGCTAAAGGCCAAATAAAGGATCTCAACAATAAGACAGATAGTCGAGAAGAGCAACATGAAAAGGAAGAATTATACAACAAAAAAATGGCCGAACTTAATTTAAAGAACTCAGAGCTTCAACAACAATATCAACAAAAAGATCAAGAGATCAAATCATTGACCGAAAAGTTAGATAACCAAACAAAAGAACTTTCCAAAAATAAGTCAACGTATGAATCATTAACAGAAATGCACAAAACTTTACAATCAAGTACTTCAAGTTTGAAGTCAACGATAGAATCTTTGAATAAAGAAATTAGTGATGTGAGGCAGGAAAAGCAAACATTGAATGACAAAATAAATGAACTTTCCAAATTTAAAAGTAATGATGCATCTTTAAAGCTTGAAATATCTTCGTTGAAAACTCAATTCAATAGTAAAGATCAGAAAATTAAAGATTTAAATGATCAAATTAAGGAATTAAATAGACTCAAAGATGAACATCTTAACAACATCAAATCTCTTAAGAATTCAAATGAAGAACTTCAATATAGTAACAAGAATTTGGTGAATGAAAAAAGTGAATTGATCACCAAGCAAGAGATGTCATACGAAAGATCAAATTCATTATCAAATGAACTCACTAAGCTTCAAACTGATAAACAGAAAATCAAGACAGAGTTAGAAATGATTGAGAACAAGTATGACATTTTGTTGAAACAAAAGTCCAATTCATCAGAAGAAATGCAATCGATTAAACAACAGTACGAAGAATTGATAATGAAATCTAAAGAATCGATAAGGAAAGTTGATAGTCTAGAAGATGAATTAGGAGAGTCGAGAAATATGTTACAAGAGCGCACAAGAGAATCATTATCAATCAGAAGAGCGTTAGTTGATTTGGAAGACCAATTAAAGACTAAAGAGTCAGACTTTAAGATAGAATTTAATAAGCTAAAGGAGGAAAGATTAGATATTGAGAATAATTGTCAATTAATAATCAAAAAGAAGCAACGAGAAGTGGATGAAAACAAATCCATCAGTGCTAATTATTTGATTAAAATCCTGGATTTGGAGAACAAGTATAATGGATTAAAGAAACAATATGAGGATTTAAAAGAACAAGGATTATCTTCAAAGAGTCAAGAACAAGAGGAACATGAATCGAATGAAGAAGCTCAAATGACTATTGAATCTTTACGAGAATCTTTACAGAACACTAATAAGAGAGTGAAAGAATTTGAGAATTTGAACAATATCTTAAAGAAATTAAATGAAGAAGGCACCCAGAAGTTCGAGAGACTATCTAAGAACTATAAGATAGTTTCTCTACAATACAAGCAAGCCAGAGAAGAATTCAGCAACTCCAGAAGAAATAGTTCTAGCGTTGAAAACGGAGGAGATTCCATTGGAGAAGAAGTGGATGGTTCCTCAGAGAGAATTAACGCAAAAGTCAACGCCAATGGCCATCATGATAGTGATCGTTCTAGCACTGTTAACTTGGAAGCAGTGTCTCATACAAACAGCAACGACATATTGAATCGTTCCTCTGGAGGCTCAAGTCAAAACATTCCATACTTGAAGAACGTTCTCCTTGGATATTTCGAACACAGAGAACAACGTGAACAACTTCTTCCAGTATTAAAAATGCTTTTCCAGCTCAGTGCTGAAGATGAAAGGAAGTTTACTCAAGCGGTGAGGTAGAGATATTCAAATGAGGAGATCTACCGGGACCAATAGAGAGAGGAGAGGAGGGGGGGGAGAGAGGAGAGGAGAGTGAGATAGAAATAAAGAAAGAAAGAAAGAAAGAAAGAAAGAGAAAGAGAGAGAGAGAGAGAGAGAGATGTACCTCGACTACATGGTACCTCCTTATCCATAACCATTCACTCATACAAAGGTGTTTTATGGCTGCTGCTTCTCGTAGCCCTATCCATAACCGTGGCCCCTCATTAAGCATGACTGTAAAGATGGTGATGTAGATAGATAGTGCTAAATCTTAGAATGTATGGCTTTTAGAAGCTAATTACAAACCTATTGAAACAACCAGTGCCCCAAATGTAGCATCATGTACACCTGGTGTCTGCAGTTATTGATCTCCACCAGCTCAAGCGCTACGGTGTCTGATCTCTGATTTCGCACACTCGATAATTTTTCACATTCAAATTTTGTTGATTCCACCAGAATCATTCTCCAGTTAACCATCAGTATACTTGCCATATTTTGTAAGGAATAGATTAGAAATTAGCTCAATAGATTTGAAAAAGATTTATTTTCGGAGAACCACCGCCACTCACATCAATTGTTTGTTTTTTCCTCCCCAAAAATTTCACCGTTAGAATGCAAGATCCTTTCGATCAAAAGAAGGCATCTATCCTTAAAGAGATCGGTACTACCGATATAAACAACCCTGATGCTTCTCCGAAGGGAACAATCGATGAAAAATGCTTGCCAATTATAAATTCCATCAATTCAAATCAGAATATGGTCACTACCTCTTCTTGTTCAGGTAGAGTATCAGTCTTCCTCGAAGGTATCAAGAGCTCATCATCAGATATACAAATAGGTGCGAAGGGTAATGAGGGAAAGTGGATTTTTGTCACTCATAATGCCACCGATCTTTCAAATTGGTACCAAACTGTGCCGTTCAAATACCAGCCTAACAATTGGAATGTTGATACCAACACAAGATACATACTATACAAGTTCGAGCCATTGATTTTGCATGTTAAATGTCGTACTCTTGAAAGTGCTTACTCGTTATATACCGCCGCAATGGGTTGTGGGTTCAGAGAATCGGGAGTTGGAACCAACAATGTTGTTGCCATTCGAATTTCGATTAAATTGGATATTCCTATAGGATTTCTTGATCTGGATACCAATGAATATATTTCTTTTGTTACTGAAGACTATCTAAAGGTAGTCACCCAATTGTCATTGGACCGGTTCCAGGAGAATGAGAAGAAGCTTTCAGTTCTTGAGAGGGCGATTGAAACATTGAATGCTCCTAAGGAACTGGATAGTATACCAGTGGAAGTGGAGACAAAAGAAGAACGTCAAGAACGGAAACGGGCAGAAGGTTTGGCGAGAAGAGAAGGAGTTAGAGCAGAAAAGGAAAGACAGAAGCTAGAGAAACTAAGGTTAGCGGAGTCGGAGTCGAACACCTAAGAAGGACAGTGAGTAGAGTCAAGAGGCTATTTTTCAGTTAGGTGCTGGTGCAAAGGGGCAGAGAATATGGTGGTGAAGACAATCTTGTGAAGAAAGGTTTGCGATAAAAACAACCTTGCGATGAAGACTTGTGGTGAAAACAACCTTGTGATGAACACCTGCTAGTGATGAACACTGAAACATTTTATGAGGACAACCTTTTTGGTGAAGACAATCTTGCGATAAAAGTGCGGGATATGGCAGCTTTGTAGGACGGATTAGGGAGATAAGGGAGGACCAGCCTAGAACACCAATAGTTCCAATGATTATGATTATGCCAACTTTCATATATGTAGATAATAGAAAAACATTTAATACTTTACAAGATTCTGTAGTTGCTATGTTTTCTTGTTAAAATTATCTCTTTAGGCTTCCGTAGTACCTGGAAGTCCTTCACTTGATGGTCTCAGCTACCTTTGAAGAACTCAGAAGCTCGCGCCGTATTTTAGTGGAAACATCGCTAAAATTTTTAGCGGCCCATGATCCTCTCTCACACCATTTATCCCTTTGCACCTGCACACAGTTGCAAAATTTTCAAAAATAAAAATTGAAGCGGCGACTGAGAACAGGGAACGGAACCTCAAGTGAGTCAGAACAAGGACAGAACTAGAGGTTCAAAGAGTATCTCAATACATTTATAATTGTTGTAGATAATTCCTTTAGGTATCATTGAAAAAAAAATGGCCGAAGAAAACACCCAGAAATTGGAAAATTTAAACATTGAAGAATCCACCAATGGAGCTCCAGTAGCTGCTGCTGCTGCTGTTTCATCTTCAACTCCTGAATCTAATGTTGAAGCGGAAGTTATCTTGGGAGAAGATGGACAACCACTTTCTAAGAAAGGATTGAAAAAATTGGAAAAGGAAAGAGAAAAGGCTCGTAAGAAGGCAGAAAGAGAAGCTCAATTGGCCAAAGAAAAGGCTGCCAAAGAAGCAGAACTTGCTAATGATCCAGCCAAGGCCAACTATGGTAAGTTACCACTTAACAATTCTTCGTTTAAAACAGACGAAAAGAGAATTTTAATCAAAGATTTATCGGTTGCTAACGATGGTGAAGAAGTTATATTCAGAGCTAGGGCCCATAAGTCAAGACAACAAGGTTCTACTATGGTTTTCTGGACTCTTAGACAGCAATCAGATATTATTCAAGCATTGATAAAGGTCAATGGAGATTCTATTTCGAAACAAATGGTTAAATGGGTTGGAGGAATCAATTTGGAATCCATTGTACTTGTTCATGGAGTAGTTAAAAAAGTTGATGAACCAATCAAATCTGCTACCGTCCAAGACGTTGAAATCTTGGTTTCTAAGATCTTTACCATTCAAGAAACTCCTGAACAATTACCAATTTTAATTGAAGATGCTTCAAGAGCTGACACAGTGGTTAACTTAGATACTAGATTAGATGCTAGAGTAATCGATTTAAGAACTCCAACCAATCAAGCAATCTTTAAGATTCAATCTGGAGTTTGTCAATTATTTAGAGAATTTTTACTGAAGAAGGGATTCACCGAAATTCATACACCTAAAATCATTCCTGCTGCTTCTGAAGGAGGTTCTAATGTTTTTGAAGTTTCATATTTCAAGAAATCGGCATATTTGGCTCAATCTCCTCAACTTTATAAACAACAACTTATCGCTGCCGATTTTGAAAAAGTTTATGAAATTGCCCCCGTTTTTAGAGCAGAAAATTCCAACACTCATCGTCATATGACCGAATTCGTTGGATTAGATATGGAAATGGCATTTGAACAACATTATGATGAAGTTGTTGATGTTTTAGCAGATTTGTTTGTTTTCATTTTCACTGAATTGAAGAAAAGATATGCTAAAGAAATTGCCACCGTTAGAATTCAATATCCAGTTGAAGAGTTCAAGATTCCAGAAAATGGTAAGATGGTTAAAATTCCATTTAAAGAAGGGATTGCTATGTTAAGAGAAGGAGGTAAAGAAGTTGATGATTATGAAGATTTATCAACTGAAAATGAAAAATTCTTAGGAAAATTGGTTCGTGATAAATATGATACCGATTTCTATATCTTGGATAAATTCCCATTAGCAGTGAGACCATTTTATACCATGCCAGATCCAGAAGATGCTAATTATTCTAACTCTTATGATTTCTTCATGAGAGGAGAAGAAATCTTATCAGGAGCTCAACGTGTTCATGACCCACAATTATTGAAAGAAAGAATGGCTGCTCATGAAGTTGATCCTAATGTTCCAGGTTTGAACGATTATGTAGATGCGTTCAGTTATGGATGTCCTCCACATGCAGGAGGAGGAATTGGATTAGAAAGAGTTGTGATGTTCTTTTTGGATTTGAAGAACATTCGTCGTGCTTCGTTATTCCCAAGAGATCCAAAGAGATTAAGACCATGATGATGAGGGATTAGGGATTTTCACGAGTTAATTGATTATAAATAGTTTGAATAACTGATAATAGATGTCTCACGGACAAGAGAGAAGTGGTGGAATGAATAGCGGTGTAGATTGATCATTGATGGCTGACAAGGTTGAAAGACGCCACTGAAGTATGAGCCTGTAGAACTGAGAATGTCCAATGGTTTGTTAGTTTATTCTGCTTACAACAAGTTTAAGCCAATCTCGTCGAATGCAACGTATTATATCCAATATACCATGGGGTCCATACAATAACCAAGAACAGCTTTTCTGACTTCTGTCCCCAGCGCGTGGAAGTGTCCTCCAGATTGAGCGCTAATGGAGAGTGACCTTACCGTACCACAGCGGTCTCCCGCGAACTTGCTCTCCCTCAAACCAGCTCAACTTACCTGCCTCAGCTCAACATACCCGCACTAGCCCATTCACCTGCCTAGCCAATTCACCTGCCTAGCCCATTCACCTGCCTAGCCCTTCACCTGCCTAGCCCTTCACCTGCACAGCTCAATTCACATGCCCCACGACTCGCTCTCTGCCTCTAGTTCTCACCGCATCATAGTGAACTCCCAAACCACCAACCAACATCTCTCCTGTATATAGCAAATCTTTATCTCTGATGATTTTGCCAGAACTGGTCTTGAGCCATTTGTGTGTTAGACAAAGGAATTGATACAATCTGCTCATTTGATATTTCAGTTCAAAGTAATTTGAACACCATACAGAACCATTAGTAAGTCTAACCACCCAGTGAAACACCCTGGAAAGTACATCTGCCATTGTCTGCATTCAAAACAAAGAAAAGTTTGAAAACAAAGAAGCACTGACCACTAAACGCTGCCCACTGAACGCTGCCACGCTGCCCACTGAACGCTGCCCACTGAACGCTGCCCACTGAACGCCGACCACAGAACGCCGACCACTAAACGCTGCCCACTGAACGCTGACCACTGAACACTACTCTCAAGTCATGGATGCAGCACTAGTTCAGAACCCAAAGGATACAAACGCCACTATCCTTCTCATGGGACTTCGTAGAGGAGGGAAGTCTTCCATCTGTAAAGTTGTTTTCCATAATATGCAACCATTGGATACCTTGTATTTAGAGAGTACTTCCAAACCAACCACAGAACAATTTCTGTCACTTATAGATTTGAGCGTAATGGAACTCCCAGGTCAACTTAACTATTTTGAACCAAATTATGATTCCGAAAGATTATTTTCTTCAGTTGGAGCCCTTGTATATGTTATTGATTCACAAGATGAATATCTTAATGCTTTAACCAATCTACTGATGATCATTGAATTTGCTTACAAAGTGAATCCTAAGATCCATATTGAAGTTCTAATTCATAAAATTGATGGATTACTGGAAGATTATCGAATGGATGCTCAAAGAGATATTATGCAAAGAACAGGAGATGAATTATTGGATCTTGGATTAGAAGGGGTTCAAGTATCTTTTTATTTAACTTCAATATTTGATCATTCTATTTATGAAGCATTTTCAAGAATAGTTCAAAAACTTATTCCTGAATTACCTCTGCTTGAAAACATGTTAGATAATTTGGTTCAACATTCATCGATTGATAAAGTATTTTTATTTGATGTGAATTCAAAAATATATGTTGCCACTGATTCTTCGCCAGTTGACATTCAAACTTATGAAGTATGTGCAGAATTTATTGATATCACGATAGATTTAGAAGATTTATACGTTGATGAACCTTCAAATTCTTCAAATTCGAATGGTAATGGTAACGGAAGAATGAAAAAGAAGGAGGATCTTAAATCAATTTCGCATCTATCAAATGGTTCTAGTTTATATCTTAAGCAAATGATTAGAGGGTTAGCGTTGGTGGCGCTTATTAGAAATGATGAAGTGAGCAGTTTATCGTTTGATTCAACTTTAGCTATCATTGATTACAATGTTAATCATTTCAAGGAATCGTTGATGAAGATGTGGGAAAATTCAAAATTGGTTTATCAACATGAGATAACCGAGTCATGAGATCCAAGATGCATAGTATAATATTGGTTTCAGAGTGTAGCTCCTGTGCAGCTCCAGAGGATCATTGACTAGATCGAATCTGCAAAATCACTTTAAAGCGCAGGTTCTTTGTTACTTTTTTTTGCATATTCCCATCGAAACCACGACCAAATTAGAGGAGGATAGGAGGATACACACAACGGATGTCCCAGAACTACAAAATGAGGTACTCAGACGATAGAAGCTTCCTGGTGAGCGCCAACTACATGTGATACACAAGTTTTTTGAGAGTAAAGTAATAATCGATAGACTGTCTAATGAACAGTAGAGACTGTAGTATCATTTCCGAAGAGGATATACACAACGACGAAAGAACGACCGTCAGCGTGAACTCTGTAAAGATCTCGATATTCCATGTAACGAAACGAACAAAGTATGTGTACAAAATTGTATTCATTTTTCTTTGTTTATGTAAATCAAGTGATGCAGTTATCACTGCTGATATTAATATGGTGGGAGTAGCATTCTTTATACTCCACCCAAACTCTCGTACGAGTCCTCGTCCTCCTCCAACAACAAAAACCTCCTGTGATATTCACCCAAATAGAAATCACCAACATTCGTAACCTCCATCAACCACCAAGTTATGACCAGTAGTATAACTTGACGCAGCATCAGAAGCTAAATACAAAATAGAACCAACAAATTCTTTTGGTTCAGCCATTCTTTTCATAGGAACTTTACTTTCCCAAGCTTCTTTCATTTCAGTATGACCAGAAATAACATTTCTTGTCAAAGGAGTTAAAATATAACCAGGAGACAAAGTATTAACTCTAATGTTATACTTTGCCCATTCACAGGCCAAAGATCTACCAAGATGAATAACTCCGGCCTTGGACATATTGTACAAAGCCTGTGGTTGAGGATCATTAACGATGGTTCCTGACATGGAACCAATTAGAATAATTGAACCAGATTTGTTATTAGCAATAAGAGGTCTAGCAAACGATTGTGAAACATAGAAAGCTCCCAAAGCATTTACTTTCATAATTCCTTCAGCATTTGCAGCTGGATAATCTTCAGCAGCATAATTTTCACAATAACCAGCAGTATTAATCAATACACTAGCCAAATTCTCATGGAATTCATTGATTTTAGTAAATACTTCTTCCACATGTTCAGCGTCTCCAATATTACAATCCCAAGCAGAAACTTGACCGATAGTGAAAGAGGAACCTTTAATATTCTCTTCACCCCATTGGACGAGATCACGAGCAGCAGCTTTAGTTCTTTCAATATTCATATCAACCAATGCAACACTTGCACCTTGAGCCAAAAGGGCACGAGTTATGACTGAGGCAAGACCACCAGAGCCTCCAGTTACGATAGCCAATTTGCCGTCAAGACGGAAGGTAGGGACAACGTTGTTTAATGAGAAATCCATATTTGATACACGAAGAGTTTATAGATTTGTTTTATATTACTGCACTGTTGTATTCAGCAAAGCAGCACTAGTCTAGCAGATTTAATTTGCAGTTGTGGTTTGTAGTTCACTATAGTGTATAGTGTAAATAGCGAGTCTTGCACAAAGAGGTACAGTTATGTAGACCTAGATAGCGATTTAGATTTAATTTTTTGATCTGACGAAGGAACGGATCCACTAATATAACGATGTGTAGAAGAAGAAAAGATGTTTATTAATTGAACAACAGAAAGAAAAAAAAGATCATGGAACTAGAACTCGGTCCTACTAAAATGACTTCGGAACCGCCTTTAGGTTATCTCCCATTCTTTTTTTCTGTTCCCTTAGCATTTTGGGATAGTGATTGGTTCCGATGCAGGAACGCGAGGAATAGTCCGAGCGTTGTGACGTGAGGCATGATCAAGAGAATCTGCATGGCGGAACATTGAGAAACGGAGGACAGTGACAAATGAGCAAGTGCAAAAAATTACAGGAGAGAATTTTCGGATGGTTTCACAGTTGGAATGGTAGGAATGGGCAAGAATAGAGAAGCTGAGAGTGGAGAAATAGCAAAAATAGTAAAAATAGCAAAAATAGCAAAAATAGATAAATTTCAAGTTTTATGGTGAAGTTGCTTTGCCCGATGGAATAGAACATGAGGATTTACTATTATCAGTAGATGGAGCCTGGAGCCCCGGCCCACTTTTTTTTTTTCTTGTTCCCAGTGGGAAGGATCTCACACCATAAACTGAATTGTTTGCCGATAATGGGATCATGAACAAGAATATGTGTGAAGAGAATAGATTAGGTGGACCACGAGTCATCCAAATCTCGGAGTTCTGATGTGGATGTTTTTCCATGATTACTCCGGGGTACCATGCAGCATGTGGGGCCGTTGCGAGGGGCGTTGGAGGGGAGGGACCAACTTTAATTTGTTAGTTGGTGAATTTTATTTGAAGACGAAGGTGAAGTAGTGAAGTGGTGAAGCAGTGAGGGCGCGAGGCGACGACGTGCTGGACGTGCTGAGATTTGGCGGGTCCGCAGACAAGAAAGCAGCCTTTGCGTACCATACGGGAGCGATGTATCGTAGTGCATGTACTGGATAGACTACATGCTGTTAGCAGATAGTGGACGTAAGTTGACAGAGAGACGACTTACAAAGCTGTTGCATAGACGGTAGACTTGCAGTGGATTCACAATCTCTGTACCGAAGAAACTATCGCTGAGATTTACGCTGCTATCTCAAACACTTACCTTCACATTTTTTTCGGGGGACCCTGAACTCGAGCGCAGCGAGCCAGGCTCCACGCAGTGGCTCTCCGCGAGCAGCGGCCAGCGGAGCGTCAAGATGGCCCTGCACAGTGAGACGGGGGAAGTATTACCGCTCCGCTCGGGCCATTTCATGGAGACTCCTGCGGAGGGCTGTTCCCTGACGGGAATCCTAGAGCTCGAGCGTAGCGAGCCAGGCACCACGCAGTGGCTCTC
>JAKTYG010000189.1:0-22245 GCA_030564725.1 Chernovozyma sophiae-reginae
AAGCGAGCCAAGCTCAACGCAGTTGCTCTCCGCGAGCAGCGGCCAGCGGAGCGTCCAGGGTCCCCTTCCCTAAATTTAGCGTAGACTCAGAAAGATCGCGGGAATAGATTAGATCCAGCGTTGATGTCATAGACATTGATCAATTCACCTCCAAGCTCAGACAACCACCAACATTCGAATTAGTTAGAGACCAACATCAACTCTACACACACATTCGTCTTCATGTTGATCAATTAAGTCAAAAAACTATATTACTCTATATATGCCAAGGGTCTTTGCTCGTTAAACCACTCCTCCATCTCATCTTCAACTCAAGGCAAAACATCTCTCGACACTTTCTGCATTGTTCCCCCACCAATTTGGCATCAAAACCGTCTTTCCTGCTGAAAAGAATAAGAAAATCAACAACACCGCTAAATTATATCCAGTATCGAAAGCAGCTGCAAGGATGTAATTATAATTTCTCCAAAGATCATGTTTGTATCTAAAGGCCCAGAACATGGTGACAGTGCCTCCAATGAATTGAGAAAGAAAACCTGTAGAAATATTTCCGTAGAAAGTTGACATGGTGGAACAGAATACGGTGGTGTTCCAAAGATCAAATCTTAAAAACTTCAATTTAGTCTTCTTGGTGAAATAATGTAACAATCCTATTATGATTGGTAATGCTGCTCCCAAGAGGAAACCATATGGCAAAATTGGATACTGAGCAAATGTTCTCTTTGGTCCAAGGATAACATATTGTACAGCATTTGTATGGTAAGATGCTATGTTTTGACCAGTCCATTGATGTAAATGATCCACTTTATTACCATTTAAGTAGTCCATTTTAGTATTTAAGATCCATCTCATTGCAGCATAATTAATTGGAACTCCTAGTAATTCACCAAAGATTTGTGAAAAAAATACAATTTTTGGAGGCAATTGCATGTAATGTCCAATCTTTTGATCTTGAAGCATATATTGGGCACGATAGAAAATATCCCCTGCAATTGCTCCATAAGTGGTAGCACCAGCTGGATGCTTTGTAGACAAATTTTGAACCATGTAACCATATAATAATTCATTAAAAGTTCCAATTGCAAGTTGAAAATTGGTTAAAGCATACAACCAACATAAGGGAATTACGATCACCAAACCGAATCCAAGGGCAACAAAATATGCCCACCATGGCATAAACAAGTTCCCGGTTGCAAAAATAGTAATTAAACAAACAAATGTTGCTGCAAATAATACAAGGTACCACCAAATTGGAACTTGTTCATATTTCGATTGCATTACATTGATTCTATCAGTATATTGCATATTAATCGTCTTGTATTTGGTGTCATCTTTGTCCTTTTTGTAGGTGTTAATCACTTTAACAATTGATTTGTATACTTGTTTGTGACCGAAAACCACTAACCACACCACTCCACTAACATACGATCCATAATCAAAGAAATTATTCCAAGCTCTTTGAGCTCCAATATGAACTGGTCCATAATGTTCATACGCGGTAAGATTCAATTGGAAATCAGAAGTGAGAATTGCACTTGATGGGTATTTGGTTCCATTGGTCATGAATAATCCATTGGACATTAATCCAAACTTATAAGAAGATAAATTCCCCCATTTTGCTGCTGGAAGAAGAACCCAAGCACCTAATACAAAGGCAACAAATTGAATAACTTGAATGAAATATGGATATAACATAATCGATGAAGTGATATTGGACCAATCTAAACTAAGATTTAAGAACCCCATTCCTCCTAAACCTGATCCAATAAAGTTAGCAGTTGCATTTTCTGGTGCTACCCAACAAAGAAATGCTAATGACAGAAGAAATGGGAATATAAATTCTGGTAAAAATTGCCAACAAGTTATTCCTATCAAGGCAGTAAAGAATACTCTCATTTGTTTTGTAGCTACTTTCGAATCATGATCTGATCTACTTTGAGATTGAAGAAGGTTTGTTTGCATAAGTGCTTGGGGCCACACAAACTGAGGATCAAATAACAACAAATTTCTTGCAAGAGCAGCAAATGCATAGCCAGTGAAAACAATTGACCACATATAAAATATGGCCACGGCTGCATTAACTTTATCACCATAATATACTTCAGCCAATGAAAGTCCAGTGGTACCTAAAGAACCAGTAGCTCCACTACTAGCGGTTATAGTTACCAAAGCAGTTTCCTTGATTGACCATGGTCCTGGATTTAAATTGAATTTCAATTTTCCAAAGATTGAAACTTCCTTCGCTGGTAAAGTTCTTGCTAAGAATTTTCCAAACCAATGTGAAACAATTTGTACGAAAAAAATCGAATAAGCAGCTGAAGTGGTACGATAAGAGTTCATAGTATCTATAAATGCACCTGGAATTACAAATAATATTGCTAATATGACATAACGGAAGGTTACTACTGGGATATTGGGATCATCTTCAAGAGGAACTGTATCTCTTACAATTTTGGGAATCTCAAGAATATCTGATGGAAGATCTGAGTCTACAGTAATTTCTATTCCTTTTGGATCTTCAATATCATAAGCAGGTTTATGATCTCCATCTGATATAATTTCTCCAAACCCTCCATTTGAATGAATTGCTTCGATCTCTGAATCGGAACCATTCAACTCACGATTCTCAGTTGCGTCTGAGCTGACCTTGGACATTGTACTACGAGATCAAGGCAAACAATGTTCAGAATTTTCTTTTGTTTTTAGTTTTATAAAAACTACATTGTAGTAGAGCATATAGGCTACAGAGGACATCTGTGAGATTTATACTAAACCGTGAATTGCATAGTTATTTGGAACATCTGCTTACCTATGATAATTTGCAACTGCCTAGAAAGAAGTCTATGCCGTGGTTGTGCTATATCACGTGGATATTTTTTCTCAATGCAAGGGCTCAGAAAATTTTTCATACTGCAACTCATGCAACTTTAAAAAAAGAGAAGGTTAACGGACAAGAAGTGAAGTTATAATATTATATTCAGGCAACAGAAGTTTTACTAAAGTCAATCAGAAGTTCACACCAAGGGTAACTACAACATTGTAAAGCTTTCTTTTTATCAAAAATGTTTCAAAAGAACGGGAAATGATCGTTTCTCTTCCTTAAGTATTCACTTTTGGTTGACGATTAGTGAGTTCGTACTTTCGCAGCCATACTGACAAATTTACAGGCTCTTAGAGGAGTAACCAGACAACCCAAAGAAGTTACGACAAAATGGTTAAATGCCACCTTACCGTCCCAACGAATAGGGATGTTAGATGGTATGTGGCTTCAAGATGAGACTAAGTCACTAAATATCGGGCATGGTTCCGGTCCATGAACGGCTCCATGCCCCAAGGAGTTTTTCCGCCACATGTTGCAATTTTTTTTTTCTTTCTTGATCATGTGCTGGTTGCATATCGATCTCTGGGAACGATGCAACATTATGATGCCAATTCGATGGAGTGGGTGTTCTTTTCTACAACGCTACATTCTCATTAATCTGTAAATGTTTGTGGATTAGATTTTGTTATCCACAGATCCATAAAAATGGCCCCATGGATCATGCTTAGTCTACTTCTAGTGAGAGAAGATAACTCCATCTCGATGTTATCTAATTGGACCATAATCTCACCATCTTGTCCTTCCCACCACTTGCAACCCTTTTACCATCGGTACTCCAATCAACAGCGAAAACTTCATCTGCATGTCCCGGAAGATCAACACTTAATTTCCTGGTTCTGATATCCCAAACTTTCAATGTGGTATCTTTAGAACAACTAACAAGAAGACGATTATCGGCAGACCAAGCAGTCTTATACACTGGTGCAACATGTCCACGAAGGGTCCCAATAAACGTTCCTCTTAAACCATCCCAAATCTTAACTGAGTTATCAAACGAAGCCAGAACTATCGTTCTTCCATCTGGAGAAAACGCAACATGATTGACAAGCTTCTGGTGTCCGGACATCCTACAGACCGGCTTTGAGGATTTAAGTGGTTCCCAGAAATACATTGTGAAATCATCACTTGCAGTCACCATTCTTTCACTAACTGCTCCATTCAATCTCACAGCTTTCTCGTAGATCTCTAAAGCTTTCTTTTGTTTCTCTTCAGGAGTCATAGTCTTGGAACTTGATCTAGTGGAAGTTTGATCAAAACATCCTCTTCTCAATGCATAATCGGTAGATAACGAAATATGATTCACCCAATGAGCATGATTTTTAAGGGTTTGGATGCATTTTCCTCCTGCGGTGATATCCCATGCCTTGATTGTTTTATCATGAGAACCAGAATATATAATATTTTGTCCTGACCACTTGATACACGATACAGCATTGGTATGTCCACTCATAGTTAATTGACAAATTCTAGATGTAGAGTCCCATACTTTAACTAAACCATCCTTTGATGCACTAGCAAGTCTTGGAGTTTGACCAGGTTTCACCAAATGTAATGGTTCCCAAGAAAGAGAAGATATCCATTTATTGTGACCGGTCAATGAAGTATTCTTACCTGCTCCTCCCAATGGTTTACCAGTATGTGCATCCCAAAGTCTTACCGTAGAGTCCATGGACCCCGTTGCTATCATGGTTCCACAAGGAGAATATGCTATGCAAAGAACCCAATTGGTATGACCAGAAAGAGTATATAATGGAGTTTGAGTGTTACAATCCCAAACTCTGGCAGTAGAGTCTCCTGCTCCAGTGCACATTCTACCCGAGTCATCGGGTGCAAATTCACAGCAAAGAATAGTGGATCCGTGTCCTGCGATTGCTGCATTCAGTCGAGTAATTGGTCTTACTTTGAAAACTGCTCTTGGGGTATATACAAGGGTCATAAAATCTTCAGTTGTTTTATGTCCAGGTTTTAATACACTCGAATAAAGATTATCTCTTATGTCTATCATTGAATTATTATCTCCATCACCCAAGAGGGCAAAAGTGTACGGTACTGGCTCATCAGTCTCTCCATGAAGTTGATTTAATAATTGTTCAAGTTGTTTCTCACTTATTCCTCCTGGAACTCTTATAGATCCTCCTATTGATTCACCAGTATCAGAAGCTTGGAATTTAATTAAAACATTGGGAAGATCTTGCGGGATGATATCCACATCACGGAGCTGCTGTGCTTCTCGTTTTTGCTTTTTGGAAGGTGGGGGGATAACGGTGGCCATGTTATGTCTATTATAAATCAATCACTAATCTACTAGATAATGTCTGACTTGTTTTGTAGGTTGTGGGAAGGTTGAGATGCAGACCAGTTTTGAAAATTTCATCGGAGGTGATGAGATAGAACCTGAGCTATATGCAGGATATCTATAACACCAATAATTCGTTATCGGAGTCTGAAGCCTCTACGAATGAAGGTGATGAAGGGATATTTTCGTTTGGTGGAATATGCTGCTCATCAACACCATCATTTTCTTGTTCATTTTCATGTTCATGGTCATCTTCGTTATTGACATGTTGTAATTTCAGCACCTTATTTGGCGGTACAGGTATTGGAGCGGAGGATGGCTGCGAAATTTCAAGATCAGGGCCATCATTTGCTGGAGAGCCGAGATTAATACTTGTATTTGGAGTGGAACGGGAAGTATCTTCAAGATTGGGAAGAAAACGCAGCACCTGGCTGGCAGTTAAGTCGGGGGATGAAGGGAGATGATCTGTTCGAGATTCTTGTTCATGTTGTTGAAGTTGTGGATCTGGAAGATCAATTGAACTTGAGGTGTCATCAGATCGAACCAAGACGACTTCACCGGATCTTTCTTGTTTGAAATTTTGAATTCGAACTTTAGTGGTAGCGCCCAAGTTATCGTTATTCAAGATCCGGTAGAATGTAATTTGGCAAGTGATGAATTTTGACAACGGAGTAGGTTTCGCAGCCAACATTAAACGTTTAGGACGGAATTCATTTACTCCAATTTGGCTTCGAGAACTTGGTGTGGATGGTTGACTACTGCTACCTCCAGACCCCAATCTTTGGCTCTGACTCGCAAGTAACGGTTCTACTTCATATTGGGTATCAAGACAACCCATCAATATGAATTGGTGACCGTTCATTTGTGCTTGTTGTGATACAACATTAGCAAATGCAGACACATGAGCTGCAAATTTATTTGATGGACTTTGTCTCAAGAGGTCAGAATTGGAGGAAATCTCCAGTATTAAAGGTAAGTTATGATCAATTCTTATCTTATCGTAGTTGGCTTTGAGTTCTTCGTTTACAGCAATCTGATGTTTAAGAAGTGTTTCTTCATAAAGAGATAATATTTCTGCTCGATAAAGCTCGGCCATTTCATGATAGTTGTTAACTATTACTAAAGATCCATGATTATTAGGTATCCTGGTCATTATTATAACATAAAGATCACTGTAGTTGCAAGCATCAAACAATGTGACTCGAGGTTCAAACTCGGACTTGAATTTATCGTTGCTGCTGACCAAATGAAAGGGGAATCGTCCAAGAGGATCTATCACAATTACCGTATTAGAGTCATTTTCTCCCAAATATGAACAGATAATATGAGAACATATCCGGTAGGGTTCAGTAGCTCCAGGAACCGACCGAAAATCGTATATACCTCCAGTTGTCAGTCGGTTAGGTAGTATGTGATCTATACCAGAAACACCGGTCGATAGAGCTGGAACTTCTTGCTGAAGTTGCAGTATGTCATAGAGCGAAACCATACGTGTTAAAACTTAAATCTACTACAGCTATATCTTCTACAGAATATACACTTTAGATCTAGAATTGTAAAGGTTCTCCCTCCCTCTATAAGCTTGATTTGTTTGATCTCCAGAAGCACTAGCGTGTTGGTTGTGGGTAAGAACTGAGAAACTGTAGCATATAAATATCCTGCACATTGATTCACGAAAAACTAAGATAGCATTTAGATTATATGCAGATCTGCTCTACCACCACTCTGTTAAAGAACCTAAAAGAAGGTACCAATTGGGTTTTATTTTCTGTTCCTAACATCAAACAAAATCATTCATTATCCAAAGTCTCCAATTATATATTTTTTATTGTAATTCTCATATTTCTGGCAACATTATGTCATGTTCCAATATTTCTTGACTTGTAGATTGGGTAACTGAAACAGGTAAATCTGTGCAGGAAGAAAGACCCTACCTGCACTTCAGCGATAGCTTCTGGAAGCATTACATGCACACCCAGTTCAAATCTACTCCTTTACGTTTTTCTCAAGACCAAAACTTTGAAAGACAAGTTCATATTCAAGCATTTTTTTTAGCAGTTCCAAAGTCGTAATCAAGCACGATGGCAAACCTGAAACTATCACCCACCGTGCTAGGTTTGAATTCTGTAACTGCAACCCCAACGGGGAAAGATTTGAAGAAAATTGTTGGATCTGTGTCGTCCTCAAAGGAAGCTTCTGGTCGAGATCGTGAAGCCCCCAAGACTGCAAACTCGTCAGGTTCAACCGCAACTACTGCCAACCATCGTAGTTCAAGAAGACCTACTCTTCTTCGCAACGTATCAACTTCTTCTGTTGGTTCAAACACTCTCAGTTCAGCAAATGCTGCTGCAATTGCCGCTACTAATGGGGGAACTTCCCCCTCAACGGCACCAAACTCAGTAAACTCAGATAGGATTCCTAGTAGTGGTTCATTAACTTCGAAAGGAGTGCCACTTCCTAAGCTTGACGTTGAACGTATATTGTCCAGGTCGACAGGATCTCACAATTCGTCTCGTCCTGATAGCCCTGCATCACAAGGTAGTTCAAATTCTGTACATAAGAGCAAACAAAGCGTGAAGGCTTTATTAGGTGAAGCCATTGGTCATGAAAAAACAAGGGGTCCGGAATCAGCAAACACATCACAAACTAAGGTCAATAGGGCTCGACTGCGGTCTTTTACTCTGACATTGGCCCATAATCTTCTGAATAATACTGTTGCGTCTGGTTACGTGGCTCAAGAGAAGGCATATCTTAGTAAAATTAAAAATCAATTGGTGGATGATTATTACACCAAAGGAATTGCAGGCACTCCTTTGGATGAAGATGATTATTCAACTCGAAGTCTTGGATATGCAGATGATTATGAATCCATGAATGGAGAATCAGGACCAGTGGGACCAGCAGGACCAGTGGGACCAGCAGCATCAGCGGCTTCAGCTGCAATTGCAGCCGCTACTGGTAATGATCATAAAGTGCCTTCCATATCAATCCTGCGGTCTAATTCGGGTACAAGGCGCACAACTGGTGGAACTATAACTCCTGTGTCTACTACTCTGACACGCCGTAAAGCAGATGGTGCCAGCAGCTCTATGATGAGCCATATATCTAGCACCAGTTCCAATCATTATAACTCTGATAGTACCACATCATCACCTTCTAGTCTTAATACTCCTTCATCGGTAAATCTTGATGCAGATGACTATAATAGCGACCTCCTAGCTAGTCTTGATGAAGATAAATATCAAATAGACTATAGCCTTGCCATTTCAATGATGAATTCATCGTCCAACCCCATTTCTATTAACCCTTCACTGGAGCCAAGGTTACTGAAGGACACAGATGATCCCGCGGTAATTGAGAGACTTGAATGGCAGTCCATGCTTACATCTGTTCTTACTGGAGATGTAGTAAAGTCGGAGAAGACAAAAATAATCACCCCCAACCTGGATAATGCACAAGAGCTGTTACTTCATATGAAATATAAAGAGAACTTGTGGTTTGGGATCCGTGCTAAACTTTACGATAGAACTGAGGATGATCAGCGAAAGATTGTTGAATATCGTAGAACGTTAGTGGATAAAGTGCTTGATGAAATAATGAATTTTGAAGTGAATTATGAAGATCCAGAAGGCAGATCTCAGAGAGACCAAGTTAACAGTTTACTTGAAAAGTACGAGAAATGTAGAGAATTATGGCGAAGCTTGGAAGAGATGAACAACGATAAACCGGTGTGTCGTACTGAAGAATTCTGTGATCGACTTGATGGATTAAATGCTTGGCTTAATATTACCGATTCAATCTCCAGATTTCGAGAAAGTATGAGGGTATTCATCGGAAATGAAGAATTGGATATCACCAAAGGAACAACAAGACCTGAAGAAATTAAAGCGCACGAGTCAGTATCTAAGAATTCCGTTGAGAACGTTTCAACGATAACAGATTCAAAATTAAATCAAGATATTGTTAATGACCATGACAGTAACAATAATGATACTACTATTGATGATAATGATAGAACTATAGTGGATTCGCATAAGGAAAGCTCAGTAACTATGCGAAAGACTTCCACAGGTAGCGGAAATAATGGCCAGGTGTCGACAGGTGCGTCAGATGGTCCTATATTTGATGAAGACAACAAATCACTTGCTGAAAGGCTTATGAAGGAAAAGGATGTACAATCTACATTTCATAAACGAATATTCTCTCCACTTTTGTCGTGGATGATAAAGTCAAAAGATAATTACATTCGTCTTGGTCACATATTCGAGGCACTTAAGCTTCCAGACTATATCCTTGATCTTATCCCACTTTGTTTGATCCCCACCAAGCTTATAAAGGAGATTATAAGTGTTAGACTCAAATATGCTATGAAATTACAAAACCCTACTCTTATGATGATCGATCAAATGATAGACGATTTTAAGTCTTATATTACCATTGCGCTTGAAGTCAAGCTGATTCTAATTGAGTATTGTCAACCTGATACGGACAGAACGTGGATAATTGGAGACTTTTTTGAGGTTGAGCTTGTGGAGTTTGATCATGTAGTGCTTCAATGTGTTCGGTACTTCTTAGCACTTCTTAACCGGAAATTACTCGATAGCTCGAGATCACCGACAAATTTTAGAACCTTTAAAGAACCAGAAGAATTGGAACAAACATGGAATTTTCTTAAATGTCTTGGTGCTTATATAGATGGAGGAAGTGTTTTGGTGGCTGAACATATCACACTCCTTACCCTGAAGTTAATCCACAGACTTTTAGCTTACCTTAATAATCAAATTCGACACCCTCCAAATCAGCCTACTACAACTGCCGCTGAATTAATTCGTTGGTATAGTTCTACTACAGAAAACTTTGGCCAGCTTCGAAGAAAGTTGGCTCGTTTTGCTGGAGAAATCACCCGAGATTTCACTAATCTGTTGGTTTTTGACATGCCATCTACCCATAATAATAGAATAAAGAGTCTATTGGACGTATTCAGGGCCACAAATCACTTTTTGGTGTACACTGGTACGGTTGAAACTCAAGGAATATATTTCTTTGCCAGTGCAGAATTAATGGGAAATGATCTAGAGATTATGAAGTTTATCAACGGTTCTTATGTTGGATTAGGAATGAGTGAGATAAAGCTGCAATTTGTTTCTTTGTTACGATCTGGTGCTGCTGCTACTAGTGATGCCATGGGATATCCTTCTCGAGGAGATTTAGTTGATTCCGATGAACTTCGAACAACTCCTACAGATCTTGCTTACGTCCTTGCACTTTGTCCTTCAAAGCCAATTGTTTGGGAAGGTCAAGTTTACAATCTTACCATAGAGGATGTGCCATTTCCAGATGTTAAAGTAGGACAAATGCTTATGATTACAAAACTTCCATTCTTCAGATTAAATGAAGTTCGTGACAAATTTATGGACATTCTGAGCGACGTAATGATAACTGGTGGAATTACGAAACAAATGGAACAAAGATGTTCACTTGCAAGAGTTCACTTAGAACTCACTCGCATCAATGGAGTATTTTTCAAAATGCTGTTGGTTGTTCTTGATTCTGTTCAAATTGTGAGAGCCAAATGTAACGAAATTGAACCTAAGGGAGACTTTCAGGAATTAATCAATAATTATTTCATCTATGCTAGGGATTATCTGAGAAATTCGGTCAAGAATACTGACCTGTCTCGGAAATCAACCGTTATAATGAAATTAATTCAACTTAGTATTGAATGGGTTAGTTTCATCTGTGATGATTGTATTCCAACTGATCGTAGAACTTTCAGATGGTGCGTTTTGGCTCTAGAATTTGCTATGGATATGACTAGAGGTTTTAATGTATTTGTATTGAATGAAGATCAATTTTACAGATTAAAATTGAAAGTTGCTAGATGTATGTCGCTACTTATTTCACACTTTGATATCATGGGTGCTCGTTCAAGTGAAGCAGAGAAGAAAAAGCTCTTGAAATGGACTTCGACAAGGTTCAGTAACAATCCGGATAATAATGACGAAGAGAATGATGAATTGATCCTTGCAGCATATAGAGAAACAGTCATGGAAGATGTGAATGAAATAGAAGCATATCGTCGTGAACTCGAAGAGCAACAACAATCAGTCGGTAGAGTTTTGGATGTTAGTGATCTGGAGTACCAATTTGTCACTTTATTAACTTCATCTTTCTCTTCAGTTTCAATCAGATGGCAGAAAGGTAGATTTATTGGTGGTGGATCGTTTGGTAATGTATATGCTGCAGTTAATTTAGATACTGGAGGAGTTATGGCAGTGAAGGAAATACGATTCCATGATAGTCAATCTATTAAGAATATAGTTCCTTCGATTAGAGATGAAATGACCGTTCTTGAGATGTTGAATCATCCAAATGTTGTCCAGTATTTCGGGGTAGAAGTCCACAGAGATAAAGTTTATATCTTTATGGAATATTGTGAAGGAGGTTCACTCTCAGGGTTACTTACCCATGGGAGGATTGAGGATGAAATGGTCATCCAAGTATACACTTTGCAAATGCTTGAAGGATTGGCATATCTTCATCAATCTGGTGTAGTTCATCGTGATATTAAACCAGAGAACATTTTACTTGATCATAATGGAGTTATTAAATATGTTGATTTTGGAGCTGCTAAAGTGATTGCAACTAGTGGAAGAACCAGAAGAGGTACCATTGACACCAAGAAACAATCCGAAACAAATAGCGAACTCAATGGATCCATCGGTAGCGCTATATCTCGAAGTGGAAGTGATGAAAAGGGAGTAGGGATTGGAAATAACCTTAATTCAATGACTGGTACTCCAATGTATATGTCTCCAGAAGTGATCACTGGGATCTCATCAGCTCGAAGTGGGGTTGTTGATATTTGGTCGCTTGGATGCTGTGTACTTGAAATGGCTACTGGTAGAAGGCCATGGGCCAATCTTGATAATGAATGGGCTATTATGTATCATATCGCAGCAGGACATATGCCTCAATTGCCATCACCAGATCAAATTAGTGAACAAGGTCGTAGATTCTTGACACGTTGTCTTGAACATGATCCAAGTAAGAGACCTAGTGCTGTGGAATTGTTGAATGATCCATGGATCGTTGCTATTCGTCAAGTTGCATTTGATTCATCGGAGTCTGTAAGCACACCGTCGTCGGATAACGCCGCAGAATTCATTAGAGAGTAGTTGTTAGAGACATTAATTATAGACAATATGTGTTCTTTCGGGTGGAACCAGAAGTAGAGTAGTGGTGGAAGTAGTCGTAGTCGTAGTAGTAGCACAAGCATCCGCTATGCTACTGGGTCTCCACGATTTAAGCTTTGGCGGGCCTGGTGGAAAATTGCTGGATGGTACGCTAATTTAGCGACAATAATCTCTCATTACCGCCCACTTTCGGGCCTGCGTGCCGCCACTTCTGCGCCATATGTTGGATCCAGTCATACTGAGTTCTAAACCAAATCAATCTCTCCTTTTCACTTCGATTCAACCATGTTCTACAGTCAGCGGTCCTTATATCATGTCTTTATTGTAGTTGTTATATTTATTATGTACAGGCCAAGTGTTGGTTCACATCATTGACAATATTTCAGTCTTACGAGTCTTTCATCTAGGAGAGCTATGTCCTTGCACGAGACTTAAAGATGCATCTTATAGATGCTTTTTGTCTTCATTTTTTGCTAAATCTTTAATTTCTATTTAAGACTTCTTTCACAATATCCACCAAATCACCCTTAATATTTACGTAACCAATTTGTTGATTCACTGAAACATGGTCCTCTTTTAATCCAGGAATAGCTTCCAATAAGTCCACTTTAAATTGATGCAAATCACCTTGTAATCTCTTGATTTCGGTAGTAATTTTCGGATTCTGTATCTTTAGATATACTGGCCAGTGTCCAAACTTAGTCTTTGGTATGTAATAGTTGTTCTTACCAAATGAATCGTTGGGCAATTGAGAAGCATTGATACTACTAAGAGGAGCAAACTCGTAGAGCTTTACATTACGAGGTATCGTGTGCAAATGAAGTTTCTTAAAGGTCTTACTCACGTTCTTCGCAGACATTTTATTCTTTGAGGAACTGTTTGGGTCTTTTTCAGATAAGATCTAGCTAAGTTGGTAGGTAGGTTGGTAGGTAGTTGATGGGTTTCTTTGAGGTTTGGAAATATTCCTCTCCAGTCGTGCTCATATGAAAATTTTCGCTGCTTTTGGACTCTAGTAACCAATAAGTCTGTGTGCAGGATTTCTGGAACCATATGAACTCAATTTTGCAATCAATTAGTAGGAGGCGAGAGTCTTCCACAAGAACATCCAATGTCTTGTGTTTGGGTGGACATGATAGATAATTAGAGTACTGAAAAGCTGCAATTCCTGAAATTCCTACAATTCCTACATTTAAGTATTTCAAATTATTCCCATAAAATCTATTAGTCTCTCTTAATCGTTAAACTACACTTGGTATAGTTATTCGTATCAATTACAGCACCGTGAATGTAGTTGATTTGATCTAGTTGCAAGATTCAATTTATTACTTTAGTATACATCCTTCCCATCTGATTCACAATTTGCCGTCAAGATATGGCTGGCTCTTCATTCTGTGTGGTTGCACTAGTTGATCATCCTGGGTGGTCCTTCTGAGTGATCATACTAGACTATCATTCTAGCCTATCATACTATTCGATCATGTGTCTTCATGTGCTTCGTGTAACTTGGCTTCTTCTCAAATTCCTTCCCACACACCTCACATTGATAAGACTTCATGTGAGTCTTCATATGTTTCGCTAGGTTCGAACTCTCACTGAACCGTTTGCCACATCCTGGCCATTTACATTCCATAGGTTTCTCTCCAGTATGAACTCGATTATGGATAGAAAGACTTGAACTGGTTGTAAATAGTTTCCCGCAGATATTACATTGGAAAGGTTTCTCTCCAGTATGAATCCTCAAATGCTGTTTCAACATTGACTCAACAGCAAACAGTGCTCCACATATATTACATTTGCAAGGTTTGTGACAGGTATGGACATGTATATGACGAAGTAACTTCTGTTTTTGCACAAATAATTTCCCTCCATGACGTTCACATCCAACCCAATCACAATAATATTCTGATTTACCCAGTCCTATATGTTTAACAAGATGGGCTTGAAGTTCTCCTGTCAGTTCATGTGTCTTTCCACAAGGAATTGGATTTCCCTTTGAATCAACGCCAACTTGCCATTGGCATGTATATGACGAATCAATATCCGCTGTACAGGGCGGGGCACGAGGGCGTATTTTCATGGAAGTGATATTAATTCCTGATTTGGTCTGAAATTCGCATGATGAAGGTGGTGAATGTGCAGCAGATGGCTCAGAGATGGTGGAAAGAGGTGTTGGAAAGGAAACATTCAGGTTATGGAAATGGTCACAACTATAGGGAATATGGACCTCATGTTGCTGAGCTTGACGTACATGTCCATTGGTAACATGTTCTAGTAAAGAGTCCAAATTATCAATTGTGTAATCACAATTGTTCCACTCACATTGGAATTGATCATTATTGGAGTCTATATGTTGCCTGAGAAGATGTTTGGTGAACGTATCATCCGTCACGGTATCCAAACACTTATCACCCCATTGACATTGAAATAAAGGTGGATCTGTATCATCATGAGTAAGTGAGAGTTGGTTGCGTACTTCTTCTATGGATCCAGTATTTGATTGACCATTTATGGAACTTGCCATATCTCGATCAAAATTGTTAAACTGAACGTAGAACTCATAGTCGGACATTGATTTAAGGTCTCCCTCGTTGGAGATTTTGGTATGGAAGCACGAATTATGAATATGATGAGGTGGTAAAAGGTTGTAAGATGACAGATTGGTTTGCGGATTTTCTATTGAAGTTGATGATGTACTTGCAGTTGAATCATTCAGGAGGTTCAGATTCTGCAGTTGATATTGGGACGGTAAGTTTCCCGTAACTTCACCATTGGGGTGTCCATCAGGGGTATGGCAAGCGTGAGGAAAATGCAATTCAAACGTTCTTTCACCTTTAATCTTCTTATATTGACGTTCTTCTTCTGTTTCTCGATGAACATTACTAATCAAGGTTTCAAATAATGGACGTTTGGAAGTTTGAAGATCACACAAACTGTTTTCATGATGATTTACAGTACATCCGCTATCATAGCAACTAGGGTCCAGGATATACTCTAGGCAGTTTTGACAATCTTCTTCGCAATCGTCGGAGCAGCGGGTATGATCATGAGGGTTGCAATCCAAAAAGAAGCAATCATCTAATTCGTCACAAACAATCCCTTCACAGAAAGAGGCATCTTCAAATTCTTTGCAATTCACCAATTCGTCACCTTCAGTTGACGATCGGTCATGATCATGATTATGTATGTGTCCATGAATATGAGTGTGATCTTTATGTTTATGTATGTGACCATGTAAATATCCATGAACAATCAGATTAGCAGTAGCCTGGCTGAATTCCAGTGCCGAAGTCAGAATCCCTGGACTTCCTTGGTATATCATAGCAGGTTCTGGAGATTTTTCCAACTTCACTGGTGGAGATCTAAACTGTTTATGAGAGCTGTACCCATCTTGAGACAGGACGTTCAAGGGTCTATGAACAATCAGATTAGCGGTAGCTTGGTTGAATTCCAGTGCCGAAGTCAGAATCCCTGGACTTCCTTGGTGTATCATAGCAGGTTCTAGAGATTTTTCCAACTTCACTGGTGGAGATCTAAACTGTTTATGAGAGCTGTAACCATCTTGCGACAGGACGTTCAAAGGTCTATGATCATATCTTGGTTCCAGGGTATAATTACCCAAACCCTTAATGTCTTGCAACATTTCATATTTTGGGATTTGAAGGTTCATCATTGTTGCTGTGTCTACTCCTCTTGTATCGGAAGAATTAAACCGACCTGGGTATTCAACTTTCATGGAGAGTTTTAATTTGATTGAGATAAGGTGAAGGGATATAAGTGAAATGTAAAGAGCATTTGGCTTATAAGCTTGGTGGTTTCTGTCAATACCTGAGAGTGAGTCTTGGTCTTACTAGAACCCCTTTTGATTCTTCTGTGTATGTCTTGATCTCAGATTGTAAGATCTTAACGCAGTTGGTCTCTCAAGTGTCTGTGGTGGCCGTGAGAACTTTCGGGGATGGAGTTTTAATCTCACTGATAATGGACTGGAGTGTCCGTTCTAGTCAAGTTTTGAGGGCTAAGGAGACAGCACAAATATTCAGATTCGCTAGATTATGATTGTCACTGTAAAACCTGACACTGTGATTTCTGGACACCGAAAAATCTACAACCTGGTAGTTTTTGAGTCTTTCACTTTATATGACTCCTTATCTATCAATAGATTGCAATGTTATAAGTTTGAGGAACCAGTTCTCTCTAACAAAGAGCAAAAAAAAAAAAGAGCTTAACTTAAGCTCCAAATTTCTACGTTCCAAACGTAAGAATCCAGGCTATCAAGAAAAGATTTCAAGCCTGAATAACTAAGCACTTTTCTTCATAGAGATGGATCAACCTAGATTGACCCTGGTGGTTATACATTTTTTGTGGGAAGATAATCCCACGTGATGGGTTTTTCAGTTTGTGAGACTTCATTGAAATTAAGGTCGCTAACTGTTAGGGAGTCCGCTAGGTGAGAATTTAGGGCATATGCGACAGAGTATTGCGTGATATGTTGACTATTACTCTCAAACAGCAACTGGATGGAGTTTTTTTTGGATTCAACTATAAGTGAATATCCAATAGAAGACATTTCACTAAATGAAATTCTTGAAAATTCATGTAATGAACCAAGTTCGGGACTGTTATATCGTGATAGGAGATGGTGAAGGTGTAGACATTGGCTGATGATCTTAGGGAATGCGCGCTAAAACATTAGCGACTTCAGCGAAGCTCCCTCTGACTCCAGTTCTTTCAGAGTTCAATTCAAGTAACATGGTTTATCACACAACCAATAGCATTTTCCATCATTTTCCATTTGCTCAACAAGAGTATTCGTAATACAATGGTACAACCATGAACACTAAAGGGGAACTAGCGTATCACTCAGCCTCTTTATCTCTAATGGCACTTGAGTCTGAAGCTGAAATAAGCTGCCACGTGAATTTTCTCGTTTTGAAATTTTGTATACAACGCGCGACAATATCAATATCAGTGGAATTGTAAATAGAATGGAAACCTGAATGAATGTACTAGAGTATTGCAGCATTAAGACGCAACAAAAATCCGATCTTTAATAGAAGAACACGACTAAATAGCAGAACTTGTGAGGCTAATCTGCTAAGGGAAGAGAGATACCAATTTCTTGTCGGCAGCAATACCAAAGAGCACAGACCAACCCCCTCGTTGAACTTTGACTTTGTGGTTTGGCGGAGGAATCATTATTCATCACGAACAATTACTTATAAATATCAAACATGACTAAATTTTCATTGGCCATTCGATTGAGTGCTGTGATACTATCATTCTCATTACTAACATTAGACAATCCACTCCGAACATCCTTTGCATTTTCAATATTAGGCTACCTTGCCGTTGAACTGCTCATACCTCGAGTGAGCTTTAATTTTATAGCCATTGGACTCAAAGGTAAAGACTTGAGTAAAAAGGAACTTCCAGTACTCCCAGAGTCTATGGGAGTAGTTGCAGCTATTACTTACTTGTTTATAATGTTTTTCCTTATTCCTTTTGTATTTTTCAAGTACTTGGTGATGTTCTCTGATGGAGGAATTGAATCAACCTACTTAAAACAATACGAATCTCTGCCTAATACTCGGCTATTTCCTCACAATAAATTGGCAGAATACTTATCTGCTATATTATGTCTTCAACTGACTACTCTTTTGGGATTTTTGGACGATTTGTTTGATATTAAATGGCGTCATAAATTCTTCTTACCAGCAGTTGCTCTGTTACCTTTACTAATTGTGTACTATGTGGATTTTTCAGTGACTCTGGTAGTTGTCCCTCCATTTCTAATTAAATTATGGGGTGGACAAACGTTGGTTTCATTAATTTCAAATGTTATAGGGAGTGTTAATGCAGTTGTATTTAAAATTGCTACTTTCAATATTGGAGATATTTCAAATACAGCAGGAAATATTATTAGTGTTGTCGGTAGTGGTGGCAGTGGTGGTGCAATGGACAGTAATAAAAATCCTCAATTGATAGACCTTGGAATCTTTTATTACATCTATATGTCTTCGATCTCCATTTTTTCTCCAAACTCAATTAATATCCTTGCTGGAGTAAATGGTCTTGAAGTTGGACAATCAATAGTACTTGCAATAATCTTTTTACTTAATGATCTTCTCTATTTGACATCTCCAACGATTAAATCTCCTGCTTATGAATCTCATCTTTTTTCAGCAATCTTCATTATTCCTTTCGTTGGTGTCCTGTTGGCACTTCTTAAATATAATTGGTACCCTGCCAGATGTTTTGTTGGAGATACTTATTGTTATTTCAGTGGGATGGTGTTTGCAATAGTTGGAATCTTGGGTCATTTTTCAAAGACTTTATTGATTTTCTTATTACCTCAAGTATTGAATTTTGTATATTCAGTTCCACAGTTGTTTCATTTGGTTCCGTGTCCTCGTCATAGAATGCCTAAATTCAATGCTAAAGATGGTTTGATGTATCCAAGTTATGGAGAGATCACAAAGAATTCCGTCCTTCTTAACATTTTGGGAAGATTAAAACTTATAGATTTGCAGCCTCCTAAATCTCCTGGAGGAGGTACCAGATTTTCCAATATGACTTTAATAAACTTGACATTGGTATGGTTGGGTCCAATGAGAGAAGATCATCTTTGCATGGTAATATTGGGTACTCAATTGGTGATTGGGTTGGTGATGATTCCGTTGAGACACATGGTTGGTCCATGGCTATTTGGTTATGATAATCTTACTTGGGGAGTTAAATAGAAAGATGAAAACTGGTGGAAGTATGGAGATCAACAAAGGTGAAAGGTACGATCCATCAGTGATTGGCGATCCCATCAGTGAATATCATCCACAATGTACAAATTCTTTATATAAAATATATCAATCTCGCTCAAAATCAGTTCTGCACATATCCATTCTGTTAGAAAAGATGGAATTCTATACAACACGCTTCTATTTACCTTCTAATTCCACTCTATTCTCTGTATTTCCTCCAATCTCTGTAATTTGGGTGCAAATGAATTAGTCTGCCTCATAAAATGAGATACCAGTGGTTGTGTAGAATTATTTATATGCAGTCCTTTTTGAGGTGTATGGTCTCTCATTTTTGCCTTTTTGTTGAAACTCAAATCGCCAATTGATCATCAGAACTTGAGTTTGCCAATTGAACGCAACATCAATTGATCCACTAGACAATAAAAATAGGGACTGATAGTTTATTTCTTTGATCTATAGACCATTGGTACGAACTCTACAAGCTATTTCTTCCATGGCTGCTCCTCCACCCCCTCCTCCTCCTCCTCCACCACCAGGTCATGGACTCCCGCTGCTTGGTCCAACTCCTGGTCCACCAGCTCCTTCTCAATCTAGAGATGCTCTTTTGGGAGATATAAGAAAGGGTACCCGTCTTAAGAAGGCAGTTACGGTTGATAAATCGAAACCGGTTATAGATGGTAAAGTTTCAGTCGGACTGTCTGGACCTGCTCCCATGCTGGTGCCTCTGTCTCTGTCACTGCTGACTCTGCTGGCGTCATTTGCTAGTAACAGTGGAGGAGGACCTCCTTCTTTAGGTGATATATTTGCAGGAGGTATGCCCAAATTGAGATCGGCAAAGGGTTCTGACAATCGATTAGGACTTGTTCCCACATCTGCTCCAAAGATCCCTACCCTTCGTCATGTGAGCAATCAATCTTCTTCGTCGTCTCTGACCCCTACAAATGCTCCATCTCTTCCAAATGCTCGTCCTCCAGTGCGGAAGGTGCTGGAAGTGCCTACAATTGCTGTACCCCCTGCCATACCTCCGGCTGTACCTTCAGCGCATCCTGCTGCACATCCTCACAGAAGTCCTCTGGCAAATCCTCCTGGTCCTCCACCACTTCCAAGTTCAGCCCCTCCATTACCTTTATCAGCTCCGCCAATTCCATCTTCAGCACCACCTCTTCCTAACACTCTTGCTCCTAAGATGCCTCCAGCTAGACCAAATAAATCAAGTCATCTCAAAAGCAATTCGTTTACTTCGATTTCTTCATTTGAAGATTCTGATTCGAGTAGTGCGCCAGCTACTGGCCCTACTTCTCCTCCACCTCCTCCAGGACCACCCCCATTACCTGGAATGCTACCGCCCAAATTGCCGAGTTTTGCTGGTTCCGTTGGTTCTGCTGCTGCTCCACTTCCTCCTCCCCCTCCTCCTCCGCCACCACCTGTTGTTGCTCCTCCTGCTATTTCTTCACGTCCTGTTCATAAGGAAACACATAAGACACCTTCAGGTCCTGCCGCACTTTCTTCTGGACTTCCTTTTCTTGCTGAAATAAATGCAAAACGTAACGATAAATTTGTCATTGATTCTGTTCCTGCTGGTCCAGCAAAAAGTGGTCATTCAGCACCGCAGATTCCATCGTCTCATCCACTGAAACAGCTGAGTTTCCCTTCTATTCCAAAGTCCTCAGCTCCTCGAGTGCCTTCGGGTGGTCCTATCATACCTCCTCCATTGCCACAAGTAAATGCTCCATCAGTACCTTTGACTGGGCCTCCTCCCCCGGCGTTTCCCACAACTTCAGTTCCATCAATACCCTCTGCAGCACCTCCTATTCCTTCTGCAGCACCTCCTATTCCTTCTGCAGCACCTCGTATTCCTTCTGCAGCACCTCCTATTCCTTCTGCAGCACCTCCTATTCCTTCTGCAGCACCCCGTATTCCTTCTGCTGTCCCCCCTCCTGCTCATGCATCGTCATCACAATCATCTCATCCTTCTGGAGCACCTTCGCTACCATTTCTTTCGGATATTAACTCGAGAAGAAAAGAAACTACCATATCTGCTCCTACATCAGCAAAGAAGAATCATGAATTATCGATACCTGTTTCTCTGGGTGCTCCTCCAGCTCCTCCGCCACCACCTCCACCTGGTCCTCCTTCAGTGCCTCCAAGTGTTCCATCATTTGGAAGCTCCTCGTCAAAAAATTCCGAAGTGTCGAGTACTCCTGCTTCTGGCTTATCATTTTTAGCTCAAATAAATGCCAGGAGAAATGATAACGGAACATCGGAAACTAAAACGACCACAGGAAATTCTTCTTCATTTAAGCATCAAATGATAGACATTCCGACCGCTCCACCAATCCCAGTTTCTGTTCCAGCAATAAAACATCTGCAACCACCTTTACCTCCTGCTCAAACTACCCCTCTACCTCCAAGGAACACTGCTCCAGCTCCAAGTCTTCCTCCAAGTCTTCCACCGAGTCTTCCTCCTAGTTTGCCTCCAAGTTTACCGGATTCAATTCTGCCCCCACCAGCAACACCAACATCAAATTCATATCTGACTGGATATTACGTTAAGAAAGCAGCCCCTCCTCCACCTCCTCCTGGTCAAACTCCAGCTCTTGCGCTGCAGCAAATGGCAGGATCTTCCCTTCGCAATATATCAGCTCTGGCTTACACAATTGACAATTTAAATGGTTCTTCCGCTACCCAAATCATCATAGAAGACAAAGATAAGCGGTTTAGGTTTGCGAATGCTAATGCGCTACCAAATCCGAGAAGATTAGGAGAAAAGAATATTGAAAAATTGTATCCCAGTGGAAGAGGTTCATCGGTTCCGCTTGACTTGAACTTCTTTTAAGAATAATCCACCCGGTGCCGTCCAGGACTGAGCTAGCAGGAGGTCAGGGGAGCGTCTGGACTTCCCTACCGCTTCGCTAGGACCCTTTCATGGAGACTCCTGCGGAGGGCTGTTCCCTACGGGAAACGCAACCCCCACCCCCGAGCGTAGCGAGCCACGCCCCACGCAGTGGCTCCCCGCGAGCAGCGGCCAGCGGAGCGTCTTCGCCTCCCCTAGAATCAAGGGACAGGAGGGAGTCCACTACCGCTCCGCTAGGGCCATTTCATGGAGACTCCTGCGGAGGG
>JAKTYG010000190.1:0-22177 GCA_030564725.1 Chernovozyma sophiae-reginae
GCCAGGCACCACGCAGTGGCTCTCCGCGAGCAGCGGCCAGCGGAGCGTCAAGATTTCCCCTGGAAAACTAGCGCACCTTGGACAGCGCTAGGGGGGGGGGGGGTTCTCTACCGCTTTGCTTGGGCCATTTTATGGAGATTCTCGCACAGAGCTGCTCCCTGCGGAAGTCAAATAACCCTCATATGGTAAAGTTCTTCTCCCAATGGCTTCTATTTCAGTGTGAGTCCTCCTGCTTTTGCCCCAACGTTCTCCGCTAAGTGTTCTGTTGCGAGTACGTTTCGGTGCATTGCACGCAGAGCGGTTCTGTTGCTTGCGAGTAAGACAAGAAATGAGAGAAAACAGTTAAAGACGAAGTTACCAATAGAAAAAAAATACTCAGCCGGACGGTATCAAGACTGTGATAGCATGTCTAGGGTTGATATGGCCCTCGTTGCTGTATGTCTTACAGGCTGCTGATAGTAGCGATCTCCTGGCTCAGTACAGCCGTACTGAGGTGCCGCCAATTGCGCAACAATCACAACGATGTACCCTTGCCTTACTCTCAGCCTCATACTCTTACCCTTCTCCCCAACCGCATCTACATTCACATTCTAACATCTTATATATATAAAAATACATTATTATAGAGACTTCAGGTTCCAAAAACAGGATCAAGGTTGACTTCATGAGTCGTAGAAATGGCCACAACTTCAGCTTCCGGTTCAGATGAAGCCCTTTGGGGAAAGTTTGAGCTTTCAGACTCGGACCCTTCTAAATGATTCTTGACGTCGTTATTTTCATTTTTCACTTCAACTTCATTCTTCAATTGAATCTCTATACTTTCCACTGGTTCGTTAGTTTTCAAGTCATTAGGTTCTTCTTTAATTGTTGCATCCGGTGTAGATTGTGCTACTAATTTACTACCATTAATTGCAACCTTGTTACTATTTTCTATCAACTTTTCAAATTTAACAAAATCTTGGGAGAATTCTTCCTTGTCAAAAGATTTGATAATTTCCTGAATATCACTTGGATACTCTTCGTTTCTAGTTACTAATACCTGGTAAATTTCTAACCCTGTAGCTTCATTGTAACCCAATTCGAGCTCTGGTTTGGCATTTTCTGAAATAAAACTTTTGAGAATTCGGTCCACTAAGTTGACCACTTTAAAAGGATACTTAGTTAATAATTGCAGACTTTCAATTGGTTCAACATTTGGTTGTGACTTTGCAACTTCTTGTTTGATTTCATCGACAACCACACCATTCTCTTGAACTGGTACATTTAAAGGAGTCTGAGAACTTTGCAATTGAGCGAGGTTGTGAACTTCTTTTCCTTCCACTTCTTCTTGTGGTGGTTGCACTGGGGTCTGTTGCAACTGCTGCTGCTGCTGCTGCTGTTGCTGCTGCTGTTGCTGTTGTTGTTGTTGTTGTTGTTCCTGCTGTTGCTGTTTCTGTTGTTGTTGTTGTTGCTGTTGCTGTTGCTGTTGTTGCTGCTGATACTGCTGCTGCTGCTGTTGCTGCAATTGCCTCTGCTGCTCATGTTGTAACACCAACTCCTCAATGCTACGTTTCAACTTGATCACAATAATATTAGTGGCTAAGTTGTAAGACACAAATATTTGAGTGCTGGGACTGATTCCAGTAACGTCATCTGCTCGACATTTAAATAAAGCTTTGACAAGTTGAGTATTCTTATAAATATATTTTCTAGTGTTTGGATCAATAGTTGGATTTGTATGACTAACAACTGCTAAATTAGACGATACCCTAGTGAATTTATACCCAGTTGCAGCCATAACTGGATTGAGATAAATTTGTTTAATACTGCTCAAGATCAATTCTCTGTATTGTCTTTCATTATTTGGATTGACATTATTGGTATCCAAATTTTCGTTGAAATCAGGAGAAACTACTTCCTTAACAAAAGTTAACGTTGTGGTATCAAGGTTTCTATCAGGTGATACCTGTTGCAAGAAATCACTAAAATCTCCATAAACGTGAGGTAATATATATGGATTTTCACCGCAATCATTACACAAATTGTAAGAAGCTTCAATGGAGCTAATCTTCTTATCACAAATATCACAAAAAGTTGGCTTATTCAAAGAGCCAGCGATGTTAGTTGGAGTAGTAGAAAGTTGATAAGGATCTGAATTTACTGTTGCAGGAACATGAGAACTCTGTTGAAGTTGTTGTTGCTGTTGATGTTGCTGCTGCAGTTGTTGTTGTTGTTGTTGCTGATAAGTACCTTTGTAATGATTACCTGGAGTTCCTTGTTGAGATTGCGGAGATTGAATTGTTGAGAATTGAAGAGCTTGGAATTGTTGAGCTTGAAAATTTTGAAATTGAGGTGCAAGAGCAGCAGCAGCAATACTCGACAGGTTTTGTTGTAATTGTTGTTGTTGCTGGCTATGCATATTTTCGTACTGAAAGTTTTGATTATCCAAAGTATTTTCATAACCGTACAACAGGTATCCATCCAGAGATCCAGCAGAAACTGCAGCAGCGGCAGTAGCAACAAGAGATGAAGCAGAAGTAGGAAGACCAGAACTTCCTAAACCGGTATTAGTTCTAGTTCTTCTTGATTGCTTACTATTATTATTATTGTTGTTGTTGTTGTTGCTATTATTACTATCATCTCTAAACATCTCATCTTGAGTGAAATAATCTTCATTCCAACTACCAGGTTGTTGTTCTTGAAGTTGTCTCATTCCATACACCATTGTCTCTTCAGCAAGCGGTTTTTTCAGTTTCTTTTTTTGACGTTCAATGATCCGACATTTGGCACAAGTCTTATATTGACGAACTTCAGGAGGCTCATCATCGAGTCTCTTTCTTTTACAACGACGACATCTTCTGGATTCAGGAGAAGAGTAGTAAGACATATTGAATATATTAATGGGTCCTGCTCGTTTGCTATTTCGTTTTTTTGAACGTTCTTTTCTTTTTGATGTCTTGTTGTTTCGTTTCGTATCAACAAGTATTCGAATTGAATACACCAGTAGTATCTATTGCCACAGTATGTTAGTGCAACTGGTTGCCTCCTTCAACTTTCAGATTCTATCCTAAACCTTTCAGTCCAATTATCAGAGTCTTCAAATCCTAATTAAACTTTCCAGTGAATATCTCGTTGGGTAAAACTCGAACTACTTCACCAGTAAACAATAACTAAAGTTCGATAAATTCTCAGAGAACGTTCGTCTTGGTGGGAAATCGATTCGCGCGTACTGCGTAGGATCAACTGGAGATCTCGAAACTAAAAGCTGCAAAAATGAAATAAGATCAAAGGTATGCAATTCACCAATAGCTTGAGCCGTGCTTGGGTGATGTATTTAACCTGAAGTATTTAGTGGGAGAAAGAATAGATGTAGTTATATGAAGAAAGTGAATTTGATTTGTTTTTTTTTGTAGAACAAAAATTGTTTTCCTGCATATATACAATCACGTGCTATTTATTTTTGTACATTGGGTGTATGGGTTGTCCTACCAGTCTGTCTGTTCTACATTCTTTGTTGATGATTATGGAATAAATTTTAGTGAAAATTTTCTTGCAAAAGGATGTAGAAGACTTGGAAAAGGTAAGGAATCCTTATTTATCTTCAAATTTCCGAGATAATGTTCCGAATTTGTATCAAAACGATCTCATCAGAGCCATTGATTCAAGAATTGAAAAATCAATCACACCGTGCACCTGCACATAACCTGATGAATTGGTGGGGTTTTCCTTTTTTTTCTGGCACATTTCAAAGTCCTCGATTGGATGATTACTAATGGTGTTTTGGAACTTGACTATGGGTGTAGATGGTTTTTAGTGAAAATGAATGACAATGTATTCACTTTATTTTGCATTTTTCAAGTTCAACTTTTGGAAGCTTCGAAAATGGCTAAGACTTTATCGACGCTGAGTCGGAGGAATTCCTTCATATGCTACCAATTTTGAGATTTGGCAGAATGATGCGAATTTTTATCTTGGGGGCCACTGAGGCTCTCTAAGGATGATAATATTTTAGACTAAGTGATCCGATTTTCTTGTTTTGTTTGTTTGAAACAGTTAGGACATCAATTGATGTTCTGGTTTTATCAAAATTGTCTCTAACAGGCTATAGGAGGACCATCAGAGAAACAATATATTGAAGTAGAAAATTTCTATGGTCACGTGACGATCTTTAATTGTGAAATTTCATCCATTTTGTCTAGCGGCTGCGTGTCTCTGGACTCTCTCTACGGGGGGTTGACTACAATCTGCCTAGTGTGAGAGTGGGTTAGCTACAGAGGGAAACTTTCGTCTACATAATTTTGACATTCATTTTACCCGCAAAGTCATTCTGTGCTGGAGTGTTTTCTTTTTCTTTTTCTTTTTCGTGCTTTGTAACGTTTTGGCTACTATTATATGCTGTTCCATCTCTCTCGGAGAACGATCTTGGTGGTTGGCGGGAGATAAGAACTAGAGCAATTGGACAAACACGAGCGGCTCTTCGCGAACAACGCTACGAAGACAAGAAATATGAAACCATTCTCCCTAAAATATTACCGAGCGCTAGGAGAAAACAAAGAGTCTCTAAGGAAAAAGATCTAACAAAACTAGATCATATCTTTCAAAAATCAAATCATACAATATAAATTACAATTTTATGACCAATGTCAACCAAATTCCCCCAACCCTCCCCTCAAATTAAGGTCTCTCTTTGATTGTCGTGTTGACTAAGACCAATTGCCTCCTCCCTAAACTTTAGCGCGCTTTCTCCCTGAAACACCGTCCCCATCTACTGACGATCGAAATTTCAAAACTCCAAAACAAAACCGAAAAGAAAAAATCAAATTGCAATCGTCCTGCACACGGTCCCCAAATTTCCTCAAACTTCGGTCACCCTTTCAAAATTGACTTCACCTCTTAGCGATATGGTCATAAACAAACCAACCGGTACATCCTGACACATCCCTTTAATCAACACAACTAAACTTGTGACTCTGTAGCTTAGAATAATTCACACTCCCCCCCTAACAGTTGTGATTTTACTATCATCATTCTTTGCATCTAATTTATTTACCTCCCCGTTGTTACATTATGTCTAAGATTGTCCGGTCGATTAAAAATGTTACCAATGGATACACCTCCGTTCAAGTGTTAGTTCGGAATGCTACCTCCAATGATCCACTGGGTCCAACTACCTACGATATGGAAGAGATATCTTCCTTGACATACCAATCTCAGACAAATTTTTTGGAGATAATGGACATGTTGGACCGTAGATTGAACGATAAGGGAAAGAATTGGCGTCATGTTGCCAAATCTCTTACGGTATTGGACTATTTGGTAAGGTTTGGATCTGAGAAATGTGTACTTTGGGCTAAGGACAATTTGTACATTGTTAAGACTTTGAGAGAGTTTATACATTTGGATGAAAGTGACAGAGACCAAGGAGCACTTATCAGAGTTAAGGCTAAGGAATTGGTGTCGTTACTTCGAGACGATGAAAGGTTGAAGACAGAAAGGGAATTGGCACAACAGTCTTCCAATCCAAGACGGGGAAGAAGAAATGGCGGTGGAAATAGTGGTCGTAGACGTAGACTGGGCAGTAATGCTAGAGACAATGAGCCATATGATGATGATTTACAGAAGGCGCTTGAATTGTCTAAATATACCGCTGAAGAAGAGCAGCGTAGACTTCAAGCACAATCGGCTAATGATCCTGAATTGGAGGCAGCGTTGAAATTGTCGATGGAGGAAGAAGAAATGAGAAAGCAGAAAAGATTGCAGAGTGAAAATTTATTGGATTTGAATGATGAACAACCTCAGCAGCAGTACTATATGGTTACGGGATATCAACAACAACCGCAACAACAACAACAGCAGCAGCAGCAGTTCACTCAACAATACCAACAATTCGATATGTTTGGTAACCCAATACAAACTTCGGTCCAGACTGGATATTTCCAAGCTCCCCAAGATCAACTGTATTTTCAACAACCTCAACAACAGCAGCCTGAATTTACTGGGTTTAATTATGGACAGATTCAGCAATATCAACAACCTCAGCAACAACAACACCAGGAACCTTTGCAACCTTTGAAAACAGGTTCTAATAATCCGTTTGCTCTTCAATCGGAACAATCTAAACCAGCAGCTGCTACCCAACCTTCTTTAAGTGAGTTATCACAGCAACCACAATTTTTCACTCAACCTCAATCACAACCTACGCAATCACAGATTAGAAACAATTCAACTTCGAAATACAACGATTCTACTCATTCAGAGTTAAATGACTTGTTAGCCCAAGGTACTGGTATCGATACTTTTGGAAATACTGGAGCCACTAGAATCCCTCATCAGCATACTAAAGGTCAATTCATAACATCTACTGGTACAGGATATAATCAGTCGTATGGAGAAACTAGATTGAGTTCCAATGCCACTGGTAATCCTTTCTTAAACACTGGAATTGGTTATCAAGCTTCATCTCATGGACAACAAGCTCAGACTCAAGGTCAAACTCGACCTCCAATAAATCCAGCATATACCGGATATGGTTTTGGTAACGCTCAACAACCCCCACTGCAACCACGAAGAAATGGTAATGAAGGTCCCAGCTTGATAGATATTTAGATCATGTAGCCATTGTTGCTATTTTAAAATACATATATTGTTTTATCTGACCACGAAAAATTAGATTTGGAGGGACTCTCTGTAGACTCAACAAGGAAAGAAAAAAAAGAAGATTTTATCACTTCTCTTCAGATCATTTCATGGAGATTCTTATCCAAAAGACATCTTCGATGATATCCTACAACTTATACTTGGAATAATCCTCTTGCTTCATCTTAAAGATCGATTTGACACACCAGTCCCAATCAAGAGCAACCCCGTCCTGACAATAGTTTCTGAAATTGGTTATACTTTTTGCATCTTTAGCCCTGTGGGCAATGAATATCACTGAATCGTCGTTAGATCGAATTAACGACTTAACGTTGGTGCTGGAAATATTCTTTATCACTTTTACTTCTTGACATCCGTGAGCTTCTAAGATTTTGGTGATAACTTCGACACCTCCATTGAGATTTACTGACAAGTTAAATTTGATATTCTTGAATACTTGACCCTTCATCGATGATTCCAAGAGGTTCTGCAACCCATTAGCAGTTCCTGATAATCCCAATTCTTGATTTATCTCTTTCTTTCCAATTATTTTGTATAACGAGTAATGGTTTATGTTGAATTCTTTATTGAGTTGTTCCCAAGTTGTGTCAGAAGAAATCGTCAACTTGTTTAGTATATCTGATATATAACTGGGGTGGAGTATATGGTTAGCTTGAGCAAGACACTTTAGAAATTTTTCCGTTCTCATAATTCTTGGTGCTATAAGGGTATCTACCGGATGAGTTTCTGAATAATCCAGCAAGATATTGATACCAACCGTTCGAAGTAATTCCATATCTTGACGCGAGAGAGTAAGATCAGGTTCGCAACCGGTTGTTATAGCACATGTGTGAACTTTCACCGTTTGAGTGGCTTCAGGTTTGGTAGTTTTATGATTATTGTCTTTGGTTTTTGGTTGCTTTACTGGGGTAGAATTTTCCAAATCTTCCATAAAATGTTTCATTTTTCTTGCACTTTTAGTCATTTCTTGATAACTGTTTAGATCGTTCATGTCCATATGAAGCTTGGCTGTTGCCTTTTGTTTAGCTGACCTTCCTCTTGATAACGGTGTTGCAGGGGAAGCTACCCTATTGGGCATATTCTCCTTATCCACATCATGATCAATTTTGGACAGCAACGACTCAATTTGCTTTCCTATCTTTGTTGCTTTTGTCTTTTCTGTCTTGGCCCCATATTTAGGTTGAGTAGATTCATCCTCGCTCATGCTGTCATCAATATTGTCCTTAGAATTTTGTTTAACGTACCATTTCTTAAGTACCAGTAGGTCTAAATGGGTCTTACCTAAGTATCTTTCAGCTCCATTGGTATCTAAAAATTGATAATGATTCTCTTTCCAATCTTCTACTTTCCATTTCGAATAACATTCCTCTAACCATAAATGGTTAACAATCTTAATATCTGAATCCCACTTGAATTTGGCAGCTTCATATTTCTTCCCCGTTGCTCTTGCAGCAATCAAAAAATCATTTTCTTTAGTTAAAGTCTTGGTGAATGTACCTCCCATTATGGTTATCAATTTAGATAAATAAAACCGAGCATCCCCGGTATAATTTGTTACCGAAATCTTCAAATTAGTGAACCCTGCGAGTGGTTCACGAGGCACTGGATAATGAAGTAAGTTTGAATTTTCTGGTAATACCCAAGTTCCAGATATTATAATCGAATACAACCATTGCAAAGTCCCCACAACAATTCTCTTGGACCTGCAACTTAAGACATACTCCTGTCCTTCTCGATAGTGTCCTATATACACATTAACCAGTTTAACGTCAAATTCCTTCGATACTTTCCCTCCATTATGAAGGATGAGTGAAAATATTGAATCCCTAAGATTCGGAGAAATATCACAATCTTCTGAAATATAAAAAGTTTTCTTGAATAGAAATTCGGAGTCACTAGCTCCATTGATATCTTCAGACTTAGTGGAGACATCCAAAGACATGTTGGATAATAAATAAGGAGCCTCTTCTACTTTCTTACCCAGTTTCAAACATTCGTCAATCCAATTGGGTGACACGATTTTGATATCAATTGCACCCACCGCACTAGCAGCGATAACACTCTTGTCGTTATTCATATCGGTGGCAATCAAATGAGTAGTATACCTAGTAAGGGCATCCAAATATTGACCTCCAAAAGCTCGGACTCCTCCATAGATCACCTCTTTATCGCCTACGGGTAAATTATCTGCTACGCATATAAACACGTCCTTAAGGAAATACTTTGGGTCAGGATTGTAAGTCTTGGGGTTCAAGATCCTTCCTTGTTGTAAACTATCCCACACCCAATCGGGAGTAGTGACGGGAATCATTGCCACACCAGCATACTGATATTCTACAAATTGAATAGTTGATGCAATGATATGATTTGGCTTGCTACTGACATTCTCCTCGGGGTCAAGGTAGTTGATATCATTGGAATGCTCAGGTTTGACTTGGACTACCGCGTCTTGTTCTTCAAGCTTTGCAATTAGATCTCGATATGATTGGTTGGGCGACTCAATAATGAGGAAACTTGACCCTTGAAACATTGTCACAATCTGGTTCTATCTATATTTTACTGAAGGAACCTGTTACTTTGAGTAATGTTGTGGTTGTTAATCGTGAACCATTTACGATTTACTTTTGTTATGAGTTCCCACGAAACAAAAACACTCCAACTACGCGGTTTGCGCGAGACAAGGCGCTCAACTTGAACTTATGAGAATAAATACTTTTAGCGGCACTTTAGCGGGTTATGCGCTAAAATTCAAGACGTTGGGGGGAGGGTAACTGTGCGAACTGAGCGAACTAGCGCGATTTGGATTCTGTTATGCGACCCCCTCCACTCATCCATGTTCATACAGATTGAGACTAGTTATGTGGTAATCAATATGGACCAAGAAACGCTAAAAGACTTGACTCAGCAAGAGTTACAGATCTACAAATTAATGGGAACTTTCCTCCGCCATACGAAACCGCTGAGATGGCATTACTGGTAAGGGGCCATGACCAGAAAGAGGCAATTACAGCTAAAGAGACCTCACTGGGTCGCTCATTACAATCACTCCATTGGAAGGATTCCGTGTATAAATTTGTTGTGATATTTGGAGTAATTATATAGTGTTTCCATAGTTAATTGGTGATACTTTGGTAATCTCCTAGACATAGAAGTCTCTGTATCCAATGTTAACTGTGATTCCACTCCAAACACAGTGAACAGCACGTGAAGGAGTGGATGTCGATGCAGACCTAACGCCAAGTTGGCATTGCAGGAGATGAATGAAACAAATATTTAAGTAGTGGGGGGGTATCTAAAAAGAGAACCTGTAGTGAAAAAATTGTAGATGGTAAGGTATACTATGCTGATAATGAATGAATGGTGACAAAGGTTGGTGACAAAGGTTGGTAAAGGTGAGTTGGATAAAAGGGGACATGAGATTATTAATATGAATAGGAGTGGATATTGTATGTTGAACAATGGTGCCGAAATCTGATGAACTTCAACGTAACCAGCTGAGAATAAGATAACAATGGGATACTCAACTGGTTACCATCTGGTGCTTGGTGAAGTTAATCTCCCTCCACCACCATCGTCATCATTATTGTCTCTTCTCTAGCAACGTTCAAGTACTTCCGCTCCTCCAAATATATCTCTATTTTCTGCAACCACCTTCTTAGCCCAACTTCGACACAAGATACTAGCCTTCATGAATTTCCTGCTAGCATATTTCTTAAAGAATTCATCATGTTCTACTGGAGAAACAAGGAAAGCAATGATCCTTTCAACACATTCTTTCATATCATTGACTCGATAACCTCCAGAATAATGAATTAAATTCCCATTCCATACCGGAGATTTAGATAAAATGGTTCTTGCAATGAACATTGCTGCTGCTGAGCAAAGGGATGGTAACATACCAATGAATTTATAATCTATTATACTAATTTCCAATAAATATTTTCCTAAAGTTCTCAGTTGAACATCATAATCATCAGCTTTAGAAATTCTTCTTAAGAAATTCATAGGATTTGGGTAACTTAAATCAAAATTTAGTACTGTTAGGACATATTTCTCTGCTTGTAAGATTTCTTCTTCTGTATATGAACCATCAGTAAAATATGCATAATTCTTTACTGAAGGTGAAAACACTTCTTCATATTTAGCGGCTATAAACAATGAGCCAGTAGCTAATAATTGTAATTTATCAATTTGAACTGCTTCTAAAGACATGAATCTATCCATTAAATTAATTGCTAAGAACAAAGTTTCTGGTAATAAACGAAATCTAAGATGCATTTCAACTAACCAATCAACCAAAATTGATCTCATTTTAGGTTTAAGATGCTTCTGTTTGAAAAGGAATTGGGAATCTGGTAAAGTTTTCAATTCCAACTCTCTCAAATATGGGAATATATCATTTACGTATTCACACACCATTGAAGGGTCATCGATATCTTCTTCATCTAAATCTTCCCATTCGTAATCGATTGTTATTTTAGATTTCTTATAATTGATTGCAGTAGTAGTAGTAGTGATAGTATTGGATGTGGAAGTAGAGGTAAAAGTAGTGGAATTAGAAGAAGCATGATTGGAATCGGAAACATGAAGTTTTTCTACTAAATTGGTAGAAGATTCAGTGGCTTGTCTCTTTTGAGGCAATCTTGCAGGGATTACTAATGATGCAGAGGAATTGGCATGGGATGATATTGGATATTGGTTGATATTCTGATCGGAGCTGATGGGTATATTAGATGATTTGAGTCTTTGTTGAAGCGGCTGGATATCACCACCAAGTGGTCGTCTCTTGGTTAGATTATTTGGAATATTAGTTGACAGTTTATCGGTTTGGAATTGGTTGGACATATCACCCAAATATTCACGAGAGCTGACCACGACCAGTTCTTCTTCGTTGTTGGGATTCTGCATTTGTTGATGTTGTTGTTGGTGTTGTTGTTTTAGCGAGTGTTGTTGCGATTGTTGCGGTTGTTGCGCCAGTTGTTGCGGATGCTGGTACTGATGCTGGTGAAGATGATGTTGCTGTTGATACAGCTTTAAATCTGTCTGAACTGGAAACACTGAATGGACTGGCACTGGAGGCTCGTCGTGAGACTGGGCAACAACTTTGGAGGACCGCGTCACCCTGTAGTCATTCTCGTTATTCAGGGAAGTTTGAGGCATTGTTAAGATGGAGCAACAAGGGATAGATATTGGCGATAGATATTAGGGATAGGTCGTCTATTTAAGAACTGGGAACAGATCTGATTTAAAATCACTGTGAATTACAACCACACACTCACACAAAGGAAGGATTATCGATTAGGTAATTTAGAATAGTTGCAAGAATTCCAAGTTTTTGGATTAACTAGCAAGTAAAACCAGGTCAACACAGCAAAATAAAGCTCTTTCAAAGATCAAATTGCAATTGTAGCTTGGGTTACCAAAGAAATCTATTGATCTGATTCAAAGAGAAGAAATCAATAAACCTGTAGTTGTCAAAAAAAAATCCCAAATCCAAATCGCAATTGTTGTAAAGCGTGTATCTGTGTAACGAAAGCGCCAGGAAAAAAAAAACGAGCAAGGGCTTTTGTGAGGATTTTGGAACCAAAGAGTTGAGACAGGAGAAGTGAAAAAGCAGAACTTGGGGAGGAGGAAAAAGAAGAAGAAGAAGAAGGAGAAGAAGAAAAAAGAGAAGAAGAACAAGAATTGAATGGTGTATCAAGTTATACACAAGTTGAATTTCTTTATTACGATTGGGGGTCATTAACTTTGGTTCTCTGTTGGTGAAAACTCACTCCTTCGAATCGATTTTGGTGTTTTCTTCCCAAGATTCTCAGTCCCAATTAGGCAGTTCAACTGAGGTAGAGGTAAACAGAGTGTATATGGTGCGACTTAACAATGCCATGTGGTGCAGTTTGAGAGATACAGACAGATTCCGGGTCGTGTCCCAAAACACTCAATAGCAAGAATAGAGGAAGAGAGCGAGCGAGCGAGAGAGAGAGAGAGAGAGAGAGAGAGAGGGAGGGAGAGAGAGAGGGAGGGAGAGCTAAGTTCGGTTCGGCAGTTATCTTGAGAATCGTTCCGAAATGAAACAAATTGGATCGATGGATCGATAATGAACGAAAATGGAATGTTTGAAATGAAAAAGTGACATTCAGACATTCCAAATTGGGAGTTTTACAGGGAAAAATTCATTGTCCGAAAAACCTTAAATTTTCATTTGGACAACTCAAGTTTCTACATGAACAATTTCTGGCCATAAGTTGGGAAGGAACTTGTTCTTCACAAAAAAAAACACCCTTATTTCTCTCATGAAATTTAACACTTTCATTGTTCGTAGTTGAACATTTCTGTTTCTATTTCTATGTTTACCTAATTCGTCCTCCAAGTTGATTACTTTTTTGTTTTGATTCCAAATTAAGATTTTTATTTTCGCATACGATTTTCTTCGGTGCAGCCGTGCCGGCATACAACCATGTTGGATTATGCATCCGAAGACATAAACCTTAATTTGATGAGAAAGAAGACATTTGTGAAAAATATAAGCATACGTTGACCTCTTTGCTAGGGTTGCTGTTTGTCTGGGTTCCTTTCTGTTCAGTTCCTCTTTGTCCGGGTTCCTTTCTCTGGGTTCCTCTCTGCTCTTACCATGCGAAGTTAACACTGGAGAGCCATCGACATTGTAGCCTCTTTTCTTTTCAATTGAACGTCTCAGCCCATATACACCATTAAAAACTCAATATCCCATCCTCTGCTATGTAGATATACCTGCCTTGTAGGTGCTACAACATTTTTCTTCCGTAAACAGTTCAAGACGGAACGTCACCAACAGTATTAATAGTCATGGTTTCCTCTAAGTGTCCTTTGTTTTCCGTCTCAAGAGTTCCATTTGGATCATTCTCTTGCAAGGTACAACCATCCGCTGGGAGAATCCTTCAAATGAACGTTTAGACATTTCTCTGACATTACAGCAAGAGGGAATCTACGGGGACAACTCGAATTGACCACTACCCCATTTTAAGTGGTACTTACTCAAACACTCAGAGTCATTTCAATTCCCGTCACGGTCCTATCAACAATGATACAAGACATATCTTGCACATATACTTCAAAGAGTCCATTTGTATTCGCCCATCATATTAATTGTATCTCCCATATCATTCCCTAGATCCGATTTGGATTCAGCATGGCATTGCTTACAAGTTTCTTTGCCTTTTTCAGGGTCAGGATAATTCAAAAAGCATTTCACAATGATATCCTTCTCGTCTATTCTGCTTCCATCGGCTGGTTCCTGGTGTGAAGCTGGTTCCGAGGATAATTGGTTTGAAGTCAGCTTCGGTTGCTCATCTATAATCTTCTTAACTTTAGAATACATTTTATCGTTTGATTCCATTGCATCAACAAGACTCTGTAATGTAATCGGCTCATTGGTTCTAACATCACCATTATTATCCAGCTCCCACCGAGTTGAAGTCGGTGTTCTAGTGCTTCCTAACATGTCTTGAAAAGCCTTTACTAATCTCAGATGATAATCAGGTGAAGCCGGCGAATTTGGGCTACTACTCTGATCAGTCGCTTGATTATCTGCTCGTTGTACATTTCCCTTGATATCTTGTAGTATCAGTAGTAGCACAGCTTCTAGAGTAGATCGCAACCTGTCGTCTTTGTAAGTCTTAGAAGCTTGTGTTGCGTCGTATTCTTTGAACTTCTGCTCATTATTGAACATCCCTTGTTGAGTCTTAACTTCATTACTACTGCCATCATTATGCTTATTCCCTTTCTGTTGCTTCACACTCTCCTCATACAAGTTCTTATATTTAACAAGCTTCTCACGAAGTAAGTCACGCTCTTTCACACTAACGGTTTTGCCGGCGGTAGTAGGAACTTGTAGTCGTGCAGCTTCTTGAACTTCTTGATTTCGTTTTATTTGTTGTCGCAATTCAAGATTATCCTTTCTTAATAGTTCAAGTTGGTTCACCAATCCTACGTTATCTTGATTACAATTGGTCAAATGCTCCTTTTCACGCCTAAGCAGTCCAATTTCAACTTTGTAGCTCTCCAATTGATTTACCAATTTATTGATAGACGAGGTAAGCAATTTCTGGTAATTGTCGCCTTCTTTACTACTGACAATGTTGTGAGGAAGTGTGCTTATAAGGTAGTGGGTCTCGCGTATTAAATGCTCAGTCTTATCGTTATCGGCGTCAAGTTCAATGTGTTTAAGATTGTTCCCTGTCTGATTTGGAACCGGCTGAGCAGCTATCAGTTCGAACGCTTTTGCCTCCAGAGTCATTCCACGATTGAAGTCACTGTAGATACTCAAATCATCGAATCGATGGTCTACATTGTTGCTCTTTTTAGGGCTTCCTCTCATTGTTGAAATATGATCCTGATAGTTGTGCCGTATTTTCTTGCTGGGACTGTTCTCAATTGATGACAATACATCCTTGGATGGCGATCTTGTGGAGTCCAATCCACGCGTAAAGTTGAGAAGAGACTCGTTTGAATACAACGACAAGTCGTCGGTGTTCTTGGCCGCGTATTCATTAAGTAGCTCCTCGGTGGTCTGAGTATCAAGCATTGCTCCTTGAAGCGTCTATGGGTCAATAGAAGGGATTAGTCACAGTGTTTAAATGGACGCTAACCTACTTCGCGAGTTCAGTGTTAGTGTTGATGTTTGTTCATTTGTAAACTTTCGCGTTTGTTGCAATTTGAGATAACTGATGTACATGGCACGTGACGTATTAGTGAGGAAGAAGATGGGATGTAGAGAAGGTAGGATATAGAGAAGAAGGGATGTAGAGAAGTGGAGATATAGAGAAGATGGTTTTCCAGATAGTCAATTGACCGCACGTTGTATAGGTGGTGCTCATTACGCTCATTACGTATTCTAGGTACATGTATTGATTGTGCTGTCTATGTACTTGTAACTCTTTCAGTTGATGCTCCTCCCCTCCTCTACCTCCTCTTCCTCCTCTACCTCCATCACTCAATCACCACTCACTCACTCACCACTCACTCACCACTCACTCACTCACCACTCACCACTCACCACTCACTCACTCACCACTCACCACTCACCACTCACCACTCACCACTCACTCTTCGACATCAACATGAACCAAATAATCCAATGTCTTCGACACCGCAGCAATGTGCCATGGAACCAAACCAGCAGCCATGTACTTCAAATCGTCACCATCCTTAATCCCAGTGTTGGTCTCCCTAACTCCAAGAATATCATTCAACGTGATCAAATTCTTATATTGCTTTAATATCACCTTCATTATCGAGTTCAAATTCCAATAATTGGAGCAGCTTAATAGGTTCACTTCATAGACAAGATAGTTAGTACCACTAGCCAGTTGATTGCGGTACTCCTTCATTAAATATCCTATTTTCATCCCTAAACGTGTAGGAGAATTGAAAGACGGTAATGGCAATCTTGGTAAGACCGCGTGCACGGTGTCTCTAGGGTCTATAAGAACTGTATGTTCGTTGTAATTATTATTGGAATTGGAATTGGAATTGTTAGTGGAATTCGGTCCTAGCACAGCCCACTGGTTGGTATTGTGGACGCTGCTATTGATGATAAAGTCCTGGGGCGATAAGAAATTGGCTGGAGCGTTGGTGAATTGCTGAGGCGAATGAAAGTTCACTCCTGAGCCATTAAATGGTGAGGTAGATATGGTCATCCCTGTGCCAATAGGTGAAGTTGTTACGGATTCTGGAAATTGGTTGGCCGGGAAGTTTCTGAAGAAATCTCCAGTGACTGAATTGGTTTCTCCATCTGTGTTATTCTTTGATTGGTCACTTAGTTGTTGAGATTCCTGGAGAGGGTTCAGTTGTCCTAACAGTTGATCTTCAAGAATGAGTCCCAGTCGACGGTCGTGGTCCAATTGGCTTGTCTGATTATCCTTGTGTTGGTTCAGTTGCTGTTGTTCATCAACAGTCGCAGCAGTAGCAGCAGTAGCAGCACCACCAGCACCACCACCAGCAGAAGCTCCAGAATCCTGAAACAACATCTTGGGACTGCTGTTGACAGAAAGAACGATCAACGACACATTCTTGTGTTTCACACTCAATCTCTTCCAATGAACCAACTCATCATCTGGTATAATACTGTTGATCCTGGTGAGCACCAAGAACTTCTTCCCTCCGAATCCTGACATCTCCATGATGATATTCTCATTAAGTTTCTTGAAAATTTCGTTAGATATTTCCCAAATCTCATCACATATTTGCCCAAGATCATGAGCATTCTTATTGTGAGATCGCGTCGATGCTGGAGAGCAATACCAAGTCTTGATATAAGTAGTCAGACCCAAAGAGTCGGACCATGATGCACAGAACCAATTCTTATCAATGGATCGTTCATACGCCAAATGAAGTAATATTTCACCATTGTGTAAGGTTCCATCTTTACCTCCCGCTCCAGTCGAGGTATTGGACATGAATCTGAATTCGATTTTCGATGGAGGTTCTTTAACAAGTTGGGTAAAACTTGACTTAAACTTAACTGATCTGTCACGTTGTTTAATGTTTCCCATTGGTAGCAAGTCGGGACATTGGTTATACAAATTCATCGATATCTGAGATAATTTCACATTGGAAAGATATCTTAAGCTTCTCTTGTTTCCTGTCTTCCTTATGATGCTTGACCAAGGTATCACATAGCTGAATACTTCAACCAACGGTACTTGGAGACGATTAAGTTCGATCTGGAAATTCCGACAAACTTTGGAAATACGGACTAGCGATTGAACCGAATCGTCATAATTAATAAACAAGATAAGAAGTGGTCTGTCGAATTCAAATCGATTCGTTTTGTTAATGAGATCCAACCGGATGTGTTCTGCTAATGTGAAAAGTTTCCTGTTGGCTTCTATGTAAAATTCGGCACTAGATGATTCTTTATGTATCAATATTGTGCCATTGCTGAGGTTTTCAAGATCTGGTCTTGAATCTGAACACAAGTTCACTTTAGAAATGTCTCCAAATCGACACTCATGATAATTATACATTAAGGAGTCTAAGAACTCGGTATGAGTATGGGTTGCTTGTTCCTCTAGCTGATAGACATCAGTGATCATCACCACTTGAAATCTCTTGGGTCCATGCACTGGACTAAGATTCAAATATTGCCAGAACCTGATCCCTATGCTGTTTATGTTAAGTATGGTGTTGTTATGCTTGAGAACCTTTGTCTTCGGGTACGATAACGTGAAGATATGGTCGGCAAGATCCAAATTTTGCCCGGAGTCCAATGATTTCTGGCGAATTGCATTGGTCATTATCGCAAGATATTCATCTCTATTATCTCGGTTGGAGAAATTGTTGGTATATATAGCGTCCCAATCGAGCGATTTGAGTCTTCGTAATTGGGCTCGAGGATTAAGCATTTCATCGTTCGTGATATCATCAAGGAAGCTGAGTTGGTTCTCTAGCTCGGGGTTGGACGCTAAATGTTCTGCAGTGGCAGGAAATCCCGAAGATCCAGAACTTGTTTCAGAGCTTCCGCTACTGTCCAAGTCGTTGAGAAACTCGCTCAAGCTTACTTTATACGATAATGGGAACAAATCTTCAAACTGTTTCTCAAATTCAACTGACTGGCCGTCCATGATCTGTTGCGAAGATTTCTTGAAAGGGTGGGGCATCTTAAGTTGAGAATTCTCTTCAATTAATGACTGGTTCTTCCCCATGTCAAATACTAGAGAAGGAGTTATCCAGCGCAAAAATTCATCAAGATAGTTCAGCTTGACTGCAAACGAATGAGCGTTCTTAAAATCATCATCAGACCATTCGTTGGTGTCCATGTCATCATCAACATACAAAAGCGGAGCTCTAGAAACTTCGTCATCGTTAAGATAAAATTTGTTGGGTATGGTATTCACATTGATGCATCGAAGGATCAATGGAAGACAGTTTGAAGACTCTGAGAACACATTGGAGGGTTGCGTAATTGATCCTTCACGTTCGTTGTTGCGCTTAGATAGTTCTTTGGAATTGGAGGTAGACCCTCTGGCCCTATTATTCAGAACATTGGGATGTACTTCAATTACCTCATGATCATCTTCTTCATCATCTTCTTCATCATCTTCTTCTTCTTCTTCTTCTTCTTCTTCTTCCCCTTCCCCTTCCTCATCGTTTTGTGGATCATCAACATCCATAGACGAAGATGTAGAAGAGTCTTCTGAATTCTCCTCAACTGGAGATATGGACGCATCGTGGTATCCTCTTGATGAGAACACGCTTCCACCAGAGTTGCCAATTCCAAATGGAGAGTCTAATTTCGTGTTGAGCAGAGGTTGTTGGAATGCAGCGGTTCCAGAAATAGGAGAGCTGAAGTCTCCATTAGAGTTGTTGTTTGTGTTGTATGGCTTATCTAAACTCATGTTCTCATTACCAATTCCATTTTTCCAGTTGGTTCCAGTGGTCTCGGTGTAATGGTCATGGACAACGTTAAGTTGTAGAGGAGGTGAGTTCTTGATACTAACATTATTGTCATCATCTTCGTCACTTTCTTCCTCTTCTTCATCATCATCATCATCATCGTCGTCAACGTCATCGTCGTCAACACCATCGTCATCACCTTTCTCCTCTTTACCATCTTCATGGAATTTTTGATCCTCTATATCATTGTCGTTACGAAAGATACTTTCATAGCGGCTGTTACCATTGGTGATGTCTGAATCCAAAGGCTCTTCGGTGCGGTAACCAACAACACTTGTGGCTCTCATATTTCGTTTCTTGATGTCCTCTGGTCCATTAACAGACTCCTTCTCGACATAAAACTTTCCCCCTTTACCATACTTGGTGTCTATGTTTCTCTTAATAATAGGGTTGAATATAATTGGCAGAAATATCGATTTAGAGACATTGTCATCGTTGTCAGAAGGAACAGTTGCAGGATTGAAAACTGATGATGGAACGAAGGGAGTAGGTTCCGCAGGCGCTGGGGCCCCTGGGTCGTTGTAAGGAGTCTTGAATCCCTTCATGGTATATTGTGAAGATAATGGCATAACTGTCATCTGATCTTTGGGAATATCAATATATGTACTTGTCATGGATGGGGCAGAATTGATTGAGTAGTCTGTTGGTGCAAGCAATGCAACTTTTGGTGCACTTCCAGGTTCAGATTTGGTCTTTTCGGTAACATCTGCTTCTTTTTGTATCTTAAGAACATCATCAACGTCCATATGTCCCGTTACGGTTTCTGATCGATCCCGTTCTTCTTTCAAAGTTTTTCTAGAGAGCAATTGTGCTTCATCTTGTTCTTCTTGTCCTTCTTGTCCTTCTTGTCCTTCTTGTCCTTCTTGTCCTTCTTGTCCTTCTTGTCCTTCTTGTCCTTCTTGTCCTTCTTGTCCTTCTTCGTCTTCATCGCCTTCTTCTTCATCTTGATCTTCTACTTCTCCTCCAAAAAGATCGTCCAATTCGCTATCATCAGCATTCATATCTTGATCGTCCAATTGCTTCAGATCTGAACCCGATCCCGGCGTTTGATCTGGTATCGGTACAGAATGATCGTTCCTAGCTGGAGTCGAATCGGGATCCTGGACTTGAGTTCGCGAGGGTTCCTGTTGATGGTTTGTTTCTAGAATATGGTCAGTCGACCCCACACTGGATACACTGAATCCATTTGCTGGTGCTGTTGCGGGTATATGACTTATCGATGGAGCATTTGAGTTGATATTGAACGGAAGGGACAGCTGGGCATTGTTATGATTGCCGATGTTGCTATTCAGCACTTGGGATATATTAAAGTCCATAAGCTCCAGAATAAGCAGAAGGGGGTCACCAAATCCATTCGAAGCGTACGGTTCTGGCTCTGGTTCCTGTTGAGAACCAGCGGTTGAATAGCCAAATTGAACAAAACATAGTATCCATGGCCAAAGGATGAATTTTCGATTGTCAACCGAATGAACAAATTTTGAAATCTTTGACGTCTGGTTGTTCAAATGCTGAAGGTTAGGAATGAGTTTCACCCATAAAATTGGTTTATGGGTTTGCGTCAGATCCCGCTCTAAGTCCAATCCAGTACAGAGCTTAACCAAATGAATAACACTAGCACTGTTCTTAGGCGGTTCATAAGAGAAATTGTCTGAGACATTCTCGTTATGGTATAGATGGCATCTTATACCGGAGGGAATAATGTACAATACGTAGTTGGATGAGGAGATGAAAGTGAGAGCCGATGTTGTCAACGGGTGAGAACTGTTTGGTGGATCAAACGGGAAATCATCTTTATTGTGTAGCACTACTGCGTCGTAGAGACTTAGGGAGTTTTTCTGAGAGACGCTCATAAGAAGGTCTCCCGTTGGGAGAAGTAGAGGATCTAGGTGGAGGATATGGTTGACACGTATGCGAGTATCATCACGAGAAGTTTCTCCGGCAGACTCCATTCGTTCATTTTCTCCACCGTCTCTTCCACAACTTACTACCGCATAATTCCCAAAGAGCTGTATCACTCCAGCTTTGGATAATCGGAAGAGAACCAATTTCTTGACGGCCTTCAAAAATGTTAAAGACACATAAGGAAGATAGAGCTTCTCTTCCGAGGATGAAGAAGCATATGGAACTGCAGTAGTCGTTGAAGACAGACCTCCGGGGCCACTTGAATTGGAGTTTGTACCAATTGCAACCCCAGCGGTAGCGCCAGGATTCAAGTTCATGGCCATGTTTGTGTCAGGATCTACAGATCCAGAGGGTCCAGTTTTCATGGACAGATGGTCGTGATTTTGGCCCGAATCGGCTCCAGCTGGCGAAGTAGAGTTCGAATTCGACGATGAGGTTGAATGCTGCGGTTTCGGAGGGTTCGATAGTATGTCCACTTTGGCGACACTGGAGCACTTAACTTGCAAAGCAGGGTAGCTTGCATGGAGCAGATTAGAGGATATCGATTGCGATTGAGCATCGATATGACCAAATTGGAAGCTGTAAAGACACTTGTTGTAGTAGGTTAGAAGGATATCTGGATGGTCATGTCGTATTAAGAGCTCTAATTCAAGCAATGACAGATCATTGGACAATGTTCCGCCAGTTGGAGCTTGTCCACTATGACCACCGCCATAAGTGTAGACGGTGTAGGAAATTTCGGTGATGTGTGCCAATTTGTAGTAATTGGTGGCGACCCGCGCAGGATCGATCAGATAATCAAACGATAGGACCATGCTAGCAGTTTCAAAAGCTGGTTGATAACGATGATATTGCTAAAGTAATGGGAACATGGGGGAGTATAGCTTGATCAATGCCTGAGCAAAGAAATCTGTTTGAGGTGTGATCACGTGGATCCGTTCACAAAAGGGCCCTAACGGTTGGGGTCTTGACGGTGCGGGAAGTGGATCTTCGATTGCAGCGGGTCGGCTGAGTTCCGCTAAAAATATCGAGCTTTAGGGACAGAGATGGCGGAGATAGGGCGGCCATCTGCCGCTGCACTCAAGTTATTGTATAGAGACTTCTGATATGGGACGTTATGTTAGCAGCAAAAAACCTAGAGTTCGAGCGAAGCGAGCCGGGCCCCACGCAGTGGCTCTCCGCGAGCAGCGGCCAGCGGAGCGTCGAG
>JAKTYG010000191.1:0-22061 GCA_030564725.1 Chernovozyma sophiae-reginae
AAAAATGCCAATTTAATGAAGGATGAACGAACCCCGTAACTCAAAAAAAATCTAAAAATTTTCAAAAAAAAAAAAAAAAAAAAATAAAAATGAAAAACAAAATTCAGCCCTTGTTCACTTAGTCATTTTGGGTTATCGTCGGTCATAGCGCACCGTAATGCTCTGAACGTCACGAAACGATTTCAGCATATCTATAAAAGTGTTGAGAAAAGTATCTTTTATAATTGTTCGGCGAATCATTATTTGCTTTTACTTATAGCATAACAAGTTTCTTTATTTCTTTCTCTGCTGCTTTGTTCATCTCGGTCTGCTTATCGCGCATATCGAAAACTACACAGGCATAACCAAATTTTCCAATTTGTATAAATAGGATTGATTTTGCTTCTTGATAAAATAAAGATTGTCTTGCTTTTTTTGAATTAATATTGAAATTAGATTTGATATTATTATAGCATTATACTAATTGTAAGTTTTTTTATTTATTTTTATTTTAAAAAAACGTTTACGTGCACTCAATAATGGTTCATCTTGGTCCTAAACCTCCTCAACATAGAAAGGGTACTTGGACAGATGTCCCTCCTGTTCTTCTTAATGAACTTCATATATTAGAAGATGCTCTTACAGTATCTGGAGAATTGCTTAAAAAAATAACTGCCCATTTTATTGATGAACTTAACAAAGGTTTGTCTAAGAAGGGTGGAAATATTCCGATGATTCCTGGTTGGGTTCAAGATTTCCCAACTGGAAAAGAAACTGGAGATTACCTTGCAATTGATTTAGGAGGAACAAATTTAAGAGTTGTTTTGGTTAAATTAGGTGGGAATAGAGATTTCGATACCACCCAATCTATTTATGCATTACCAAGTAGTATTAGAACTTCTAAATCTGAAGATTTATGGAACTTCATCGCTGACTGCTTAGCAAGCTTTGTTAAAGAATTGTATCCAGATGGAGTTGATTCTCCAATCCCATTAGGGTTTACTTTTTCATTTCCAGCATCTCAAAGTTGTATCAATGAAGGATACTTGCAAAGATGGACCAAAGGATTTGATATTCAAGGAGTTGAAGGAAAAAATGTTGTTCCAATGTTACAAAATGCAATTTCTGAACGTAATATCCCCATCGATATCGTTGCTTTAATTAATGATACTACTGGTACTTTAATTGCATCAACTTATACTGATCCAGATACTATTATGGGTCTTATCTTTGGTACTGGATGTAATGGTGCTTATTACGATGTGGTTAAAGATATTCCAAAATTAGAAGGTATTGTTCCATCAGATATTGTTCAAGACTCTCCAATGGCTATCAATTGTGAATATGGTTCATTTGATAATGAACATCTTGTATTACCAAGAACTAAATATGATATTCAAATAGATAAAGAATCTCCAAAACCTGGTCAACAAGCATTTGAAAAAATGATCTCTGGATACTATTTAGGAGAGGTTTTAAGATTAATTTTAATTGATCTTGCAGTTAATCAAAAATTGATTTTCTCAAATCAAGATTTATCAAAATTAGGAGAAGCCTTTATTATGGATACATCATTCCCAGCTAAGATTGAAGAAGATCCTTTTGAAAATTTATCGGATACTCAAGAATTATTTGCTTCAATTTTAAATATTCAAACTACTTCACCTGAAAGAAAGATTATTCGTCGTTTGGCTGAATTAATTGGTGAAAGATCTGCAAGATTATCAATTTGTGGAGTGGCAGCAATTTGTAAGAAACGTGGATATACTTCAGGACATTGTGCTGCTGATGGTTCAGTTTACAATAAATATCCAGGATTTAAAGAAAGAGCTGCTCAAGCTCTTAGAGAAGTATTTGAATGGCCATCAGATATTAAAGATCCAATTACTATTGTGGTAGCCGAAGATGGATCTGGTGCGGGTGCTGCAATAATTGCAGCATTAACTGAAGCAAGATTAAAGAAAGGATTATCAGTTGGAGCTAAGAAGATATAGAACAAGACTAGAGTTAGAATTAGAATTACAACTAGCTTAGTATTAGAGCTAAACTAGAGATTAAAGTTAAACTAGAATTAGAACTGGTTTGAGAGCTAGAGCTACACAAGAGCTTTGAATGCTGTTAATTTACTATAGAGCGAACGAAATCCACCAATTGAGCTTCAACTTCAGAAAGTAAGAAGAAAAAATTTCAAAAAAACATAAAAAAAAAAACTACTATTAATGAAATAAAATGTCAAAGTATAGAATCTTTTCTTTCCATATATACATCTATATGGTTATTTAATTCAATATTTCTATACCAATCATATGTAAATTGTCTACTACTTGCTCTTCAAAGTGAAATTTTCGTCTTTCTTCATAATATTGCCTGAAGACAGTCCTGTATATGGCACGTTTTGAATCTTACGAGGAGGATCTTTCATGGGGTTGCCATCATTAGGTCACCACGAGTTCCATTTAGTTGTACATTATCGTTTTTTTCACTGCCTATAAATAATCAAAATAACTACCCCCGCCCTCCATTCATGTGCTATAATGTCTCAGATATCCGGTATAGATCAGACTGCAGCATCATTGGCCACTTTGATTGATGGGCAGAGTGTTAAGCAGGAGATTAAGAATATCATTCACCCGGACGATGATTCAGTTGTTGATGATGAAGTAGAGGTATTAGCAGGAAGCGATTTAGCTAATGTTGCACAGGAAAACCAATTATATGAATCTGATAAACAAATCGTTCAATTCAATAAATTGGATTTATGGGAAATAGTCAAGAGAGCTTCGATAAATTTAGTACTACCATTTATCAATGGGATGATGTTGGGATTCGGAGAAATATTGGCTCATGAAATAGGATTCCGTTACAATTGGTTTGGAGCTAGAGTGGTGCCTCCTCGCAGAGTGGAAAAGAAACAACAACAGCAACAATCGCAATATCTATAGAGATGCTTTACTTGTAGTTACCAATTAAGATGGTGAAATTGTCGCAGATTAGGAAGTTGCTGCTAGGCTATATGGTGTTTGGATTTATAGGAATAGTTTTGCTTCAGAAAAGTCATATCCCTACAGTTCTATGACGTCAGATACTGGAAGACATAAAAATTACACATCAAATTTATGAAAATGGCACTCAATTCTGTAGAATGGACTGAAGATGTGTGAATATTTGATATTCATTGACTAAGAACTGTCACATACAGTCTCCTACTCGGTCTCAGCTTTGTACTCAGTCTCATAATCAGTCTCAGCTTTGTTCTCAGCTCTGTCTTAGTCTCATAATCAGTCTCAGGTTTGCCCTAAGTCTCAATATCCCTTTCAATTCTCTCATGTCACTGCCAGACGAAGCTTTTTTTTTCTCTTCTTTAGCGACAGTGCTTCCCAAGCGCCTGTCGCAGGAATCTCAATGAGCAACCAATGTGCAACCAGAGTGCTACCAAAGGGCGACATAACGGAAATTGGCCAAACATCTACTGATCTAAGGAGTTTCCATGACCTCAAAGAACCTCTAATAACCAATATGAGACAAAAAATTATCCTTTCTCCTTCACTTTCTACGTCAATTGATCGACATATTAAGCATCTGTCACTACCATATAACCAAGGCACTGGTGATATGGTCACGTGTAAGGAGAATGCGTTGCGCCTGCTTCTAATTTCTCCGGGGTGAATTAAGTATTTCCGACACGGCGGACCACTCATGTCCTATCCACTCCCTTTATTTCAAAAGCTCCCAGTATCCATAACAAACCACCATCATAGTTAGTTCAATAAAGTTAGTTTAAGAGGATCACAATCAAATTTCCGATCGAATTCCAATCTTGCGTTCTCTTTCTTCTTCATTCGCAAATTTAAGATAATGTTCAGAATCGAGTCTGATGCCTTCGGAAAAATTGAGGTTCCAGCGAACAAGTACTGGGGAGCTCAATCCCAAAGATCGTTAACTAATTTTGAAATTGGTGATATTAAAATGCCAGAACCAATTATTAAATCATTTGGTATTCTAAAGAAAGCTGCTGCTATAGTAAATCAAGAATTGGGAGTGTTGGACCCAGAAATTTCTAGTGCAATACAAGAAGCTGCAACTGAAGTTTCCAAAGGACAATTAAATGAGCATTTCCCGCTAGTAATTTATCAAACTGGTTCTGGTACTCAATCGAATATGAATGCAAATGAAGTTATTTCCAATCGAGCAATTGAAATTTTAGGAGGTGAGATTGGTTCCAAAATACCAGTTCATCCAAACGATCATTGTAATATGTCTCAATCATCGAATGATACATTCCCCACGGTGATGCATATTGCGGCAGCAACTGCCATTTCAAATAATCTTGTACCAGAATTAACCAAATTAAGAGATGCTCTCCAATCAAAATCAGAACAATTCAGTGACATTATCAAGATTGGGAGAACTCATTTGCAAGATGCTACTCCTTTAACTCTTGGTCAAGAGTTTTCAGGTTATGTTCAACAATTGACTAATGGGATTAAAAGGGTGGAAAGCAGTTTACCAAATTTATTTTATTTGGCTCAAGGAGGTACAGCTGTTGGCACTGGATTGAATACTATCAAAGGATTTGACGTTAAAGTTGCACAAGAAGTCTCAAAATTAACTGGCTTGCCATTTAAAACTGCGCCCAATAAATTTGAAGCCTTAGCAGCTCACGATGCAGTTGTAGAAGCATCAGGGGTTTTAAATACACTTGCAGTATCACTTTTCAAAATTTCTAATGACATTAGATATCTAGGTTCGGGACCAAGATGTGGATATGGAGAATTATCATTACCAGAAAATGAACCAGGATCTTCTATTATGCCAGGTAAAGTGAATCCTACTCAATGTGAAGCCATGACCATGGTTTGTGCTCAAGTTATGGGAAACAATACCACCATTACCTTTTCTGGGGCATCTGGTCAGTTCGAATTGAATGTATTCAAACCTGTAATGGCCTATAATTTGTTGTCTTCCATTCGATTACTTGGTGACGCTAGTAGATCATTTAGAATCCATTGTGTTGAAGGTATTGAAGCTAATGAAGAAAAGATTGACAAAATGTTGCACGAATCATTAATGTTAGTTACTGCTCTTAACCCAAGGATCGGATATGACAATGCTTCAAAAGTTGCCAAAAATGCTCACAAGAAAGGTTTAACTTTGAAACAGTCATGTTTAGAGCTAAATATGTTAACTTCAGAGGAATTTGATCAATTAGTTAGACCTGAGAAGATGCTTGGTCCCAGTTGACAGAACGTGGACAAGGTGTTCTCTTTCTCACATTCAATTGGATATTTTGGAGATTCACCTCTCTCTCTCTCTCTCTCTCTCTCTCTCTCTCTCTTCATTCAGTCTATTTCTATCGCTACATCTTTCCTCTCACTGAATAATTCATAATCAGCATTCTTACCAATTGGAAATCTCTTCTTAGTGTCACAATCCATACATGTATGAACCAATACATTATTGCGTTGATGTTCAGATTTACTATCATTCTCAATTCGTATTTTTAATGTAAGACCAGGAATTAACATAGCATTACATTTTTTGCAAATAGATCTTTTTATTTCCGGAGTAAGCTTCAATACTGTCTTCTTTGATACCAAGTCAACATTCCTAGCCATCAGTTTAGAGAGCACTTTGTATTTGCTCAGATTGGCGAAAACCATCGCGCCTTGGTAAAGATATGATATTCTAGCATAATGATCTTTGTGAGGGATCGTCTTAGGTGGTTTAATGGTCTTCTGAGGCTTCATGAACTGTATTTTAGCTGGAAATGTGCACTATTATTGAACCTTTCTTTGAAATACATTTAACGATTCATTGATGTTCTTGTGGTTGATGAGGTCCTTGAGCGCCAGTTGCCTGCATATCAGATTCGCACGGTAATTCTAAAAGTTCAACAGAAGCTCTGGGAACCAAAAGCTTTGCTAAACGATTTCTTTATACATCTACACAATTAAATTAACTAATAATGAGTGGATACGATAGTGCATTATCCATCTTTTCGTATGTATCTGATAAGTCTCTTGTGTGGTCTTTTGATTGAGAACTCAATCGTGTTTGAGGTATGGAAGTTGTCATTGAAGTTTGTATTTGAATGATAGCGCTCCATTACCAATTGCCACCCAATGGAAACTTGATAAACTTGATATATTATCAATAAAGACTTGATAAACAGTCAATGGAATTGCAATCCGAATACTAACAAGCTTTTTAGACCAGATGGACATGTTTTCCGTATGTATTAACGTTATCTGAGGTGTTTGAACTTATATTGATCGTGTCTCATATGTGGAGATGTTAAGACGACTTCACCATTAGTCAAGTCCAACAGCAGTTTTTTCCTTTTTTTTTCCGTGTTTCTATTTCCATTTCTGTTTACTAACATATTATTATAGAGGTTGAATATGCTTCTGAAGCAGTTAAAAGAGGTACATGTGCCGTTGGAGTTAAAGGTAAAGATTCAGTGGTTTTGGGTTGTGAGAAAAGAACAACCTTGAAATTACAAGATCCTAGGATTACTCCTTCTAAGATCTGTAAAGTCGATAATCATGTATTATTAGCATTTGCTGGATTGAATGCCGATGCCAGAATTTTAGTAGACAAAGCTAGAGTAGAAGCACAATCACATAAACTAACGTTGGAAGATGCAGTTTCAATTGAATATTTAACAAAATATGTTGCAGGAGTTCAACAAAGATACACCCAATCTGGTGGGGTTAGACCGTTTGGAATTGCAACTTTAATTACTGGATTTGATAACAATGATAAAGTTCCTAAATTATATCAAACTGAACCATCTGGAGTTTATAATGCATGGAAGGCAAATGCAATTGGTAGATCTTCGAAAACGGTAAGGGAATTTTTAGAAAAGCATTACGAGGAAGAAATGACTGAAGAGCAAACAATTAAATTAACTATAAAATCATTATTAGAAGTAGTACAAACTGGAGCTAAAAATATTGAAATTTCGGTGATGAAAGCTGATGAAAAAATCGATAATCTTTCAGTAGATGAAATCAAAAAGTATGTCGATGAAATCGAAGCTGAGAAGGCTGCCGAAGCTGAAAAGAAAAAGCCAAAAACTAATAGGAGTTAGAAGTGAAATTTAAGAATAAATATATTACGAATTGAGAATTGATCAATTTTTATTTGTAGATCATTGTATCTTACTTGACTATTGAACTATTAGTCAACCCCTTCGAAGTCTCCAACTCTCATGGGTTATTTTTGATCACGTGCCTTGGTTGATTTTCTCTCGAAAGATCAAATAATTTAAACCTGTGGGTTCATCGCAATGTCTTCATTCATTGAGATACATCCTCATTGATTCTATATAAAAAATGGTTAAACCTATCATTGCTCCTTCTATCCTTGCCTCTGATTTTGCAAATTTAGGATGTAATTGTCATCGCATGTACGACTCTGGTGCAGATTGGCTCCATATTGACGTTATGGATGGCCATTTTGTTCCAAATATTTCATTAGGTCCACCAATTATTTCAAGTTTAAGAAATGAAATTCCTAAATCTACCACCAAGGCTAGTTTCTTTGATTGTCATATGATGGTATCTGAGCCGGAAAAATGGGTTCCTGAAGTTGCCAAATCCGGTGGAGATCAATATACTTTCCATTATGAAGCTACTAAAGATCCAGTAGCTTTGGTTAAATTGATCAAAGAACATGGAATGAAAGCTGCATGTGCAGTCAAACCAGGAACTGCTGTAGATGTTTTGTATCCACTTGCTGAATATTTAGATATGGCATTAATTATGACTGTTGAACCGGGATTTGGAGGGCAAAAATTTATGCCAGAAATGATGCCAAAGGTTGAAGCTTTAAGAGCTAAATTTCCTCACTTGGACATTCAAGTCGATGGAGGTCTTGGAAAAGATACAATTCCTGCTGCTGCTGCTGCTGGTGCGAATGTTATAGTTGCAGGTACTTCTGTGTTTAAGGCAGAAGATCCAAAGGCAATGATTTCCCTTTTGAGATCGAAAGTTACTGACAGTTTAACAGAGAAGGGACTACTTGATTGATAGATTTTGTGAATTCACTAATATACATAAGTTAGAAAGAAGTATAGATAGATGTTGAAGTAGGGTGTGAAAGGAGTAGTGGATGTCCCTGGAGGTGCGGTACAACTCACTGCACTGGCGAGGGCCCCCAATGGTTTCCCTGCATGGATCGCAACTGTCCCAGAGACTACGGGGCCCAGTGTCTCAGAGACTATCCCACTGATTATCAGATCCACCAACTTGTTCTCTCTTTACCAACTCTTCACCATCTCTTCATCACTTCTCCCCCCCATCGCTCGATACCATCTCTTCACCATCTCTCTTTGCACACACACACTCTCTCTCTCTTTCTCTCTCTCTCTTTCTCTCTCTCTCTTTCTTTCTCTCTCTCTCTCTCTCTCTCTCTCTCTCTCTCTCTCGTCCATTAAAACGCTTGAACCCCTAAAGTAGTACCATTTCCCTCACCTATAGATATTCCTTCACTAACACCATCAGCAACAACAGACCACAAAGCTTGCTTGATTTGGTCTAATTTGGAAGCAGCTTTGGTTTCTTTCAACTTTTTTTCTTCATCTACAGCCATTGAATCTTCCTTCTTAGCAGCAACATCAATGTTCAATTGTTCATTTCTACGTTGAACATATTTCAAGTTCCTAGCAATCTTCTTGGATCTCTTCTTAGATAAAGTATTATTAATAATAACTCCCGTTGGTTCAGGAGCTGTTCCCCCGTATAATGCAAGAGAAGTTGATTCTGAAGGTCTTGGAGCAGTGACTGAGTCTTTATTATAACGAGAAGTTGAAGATCTGGTGGATGGTAGTAATTTTGCTCTGGATGATCTCTTCTTTCCAATTGAAGAAGCGTGACCATTACGGATAAGCTTATCCTTTGGTCTATTTACTGAATTTCTAGATGGCATTATATATTTATTGTAAGTGAGGTGAAGTTAGAAGCAAAGAAAAGGAAAAGAAAAAGAATGTAATGAACTTAGTGATCATGATAGGAGAGGGCATCGCTAATTACGGTTGTGAAAAAAAATTGAAAGTTCACATCTCAGAAAAAAATAAAATGCGAAATCTCCCGGGGGTGAGTCGAACACCCGATCTCAAGATAACTTTGAGTTAACCCATTACAGTCTCGCGCCTTAGCCAGCTTGGCCACCGGGAGGATTTCTGATAAGTTTTGAATTGTAAGTGGCCATTAATGGAGAACTGTGGAAAGTGAATATGAACTGCTAAGTGAATGTAAATGGGAAAATGTATATTGGGACATGTATTTTGGGACATGAATATAAGTGAAATATGAATATAATTGGAATTTGAACATTGAATCAAGCGTTTCTGCATTGCTATACAATAATTCACCCCTATTCTTAATATCTGGACCTGAGAAGCTCCACCACAGAACTCTTTTGTACAATGCATTTAGTTCAGTCACGAGCATTGAAGAATGCGCTTTTGATACAAATAGGGTTCCATCGTTTGAGCTCTAGAACAAAAGCTCCCCACATTTACTGTGGCATTGACCAGAGAGAGCTATACGATTTCCACCATTTCCACAATTTACACCGACCAAAAATTGTATAAGGTATTTCAGTTTCGTCGGAACCAAAACTTATACTTATGTTCACTTCGTTCAAGATGCGAACTTATATTCCGTCTTTACTTATCAGTAGATTGGGAACGATAGGCTACGTCTCGTCGGCTTGTTCCCCATTTAGCGACTTATGTGCGGTCTGATATGGTACATCAGTTTTGCGATAGGTGCGTGCAACTTAAGGGTATAGGTACCCGTCAGTTAAAAAAATTTACCGAGCAGCTAGGCATAATAGACGATTGGCCACAGCGCTCCTTACCTTAACAGGTGCGACGAAGATATGTGAGCTGGGCTACTAACGTCATTATTTCTAGCTTTCAAGCAGTGAAAAAGTTATTCTGAAGTACCCTCTCTTTCCCAATTCTCCAGTATTACACTCCTGTTAAATCTATTGTCACGTCTGTCTTGCACTCCCATTGACAAATACCAGATAAAATGATCAAATACTCGAGTTTTCTTCCTTTTAACGCTAGTTTCTCCTACTTTTCAACCCCTTAGGTCAGCTTAGCAAGCTCACGATTGGGAAGCCGTTGGTACTCAGTATTCCTGTACAATGGGGTTCTGCCTTGTGCCACACCGCAAACGGTGCCACCCAGCTCAAACCCCCTTACACCCCTCCTCCCCTATAAAGTAGTTGCAATCCACAGCAAGTGCGATTTATTTTCTCGTGTTTTTCTTTTAAACTCAAGTTCGTTTTCTTTCAATCAGAACAGTTTTATCTTGTTATATTACTTTCTGAACAAAGAAAGAATCAATCATGAGTGCTGAAATGTATTCCGATATTGAGAAGGAAAAATTCCTAATTGATCCGGAAATTGCTCACATTCGTAAGGTCAAACCAAATAAATGTTCGAGATTATCAAGGCATTTCATCCGATTATTGGCACTGGTTGCCATATTTTACGCTTTATTCTCTAGTGTAGTTAAATATGGAACTTCTTCGTATGGATTTGGTAATAAGAATGAGATTCAATCGTCCCTGAATGTTTTCGCTCCTTTCTTTAAGGCATTGGAAACTAATTTGGCTGGGAATTGGTCCAAAATTTATACCAGTGAGCCACATTTGGCTGGTACCAATTATGGATTGGTTGAATTCACTCGCTCTAAATTTGAAGAATATGGTTTTGAAACTGAAGTTGATGAATATGAGATCCTCGTAAGCTACCCAAAGGATCATGATTTGAAATTATTGAAGTCTGGTACTGATGAAGTAATTTATCAAGCTCCTTTAATTGAAGATGAAATTGATGAAGATTCAACCACTAAAGGTGACGATCTTGTACCAACATTTGTAGGTTATGGAGCAAATGGTAATGTTACTGCCGAATACGTCTATGTTAATTACGGAACTGTTGAAGATTTTGCAAAGTTAAAGTCCTTGGGTGTTGATGTTAAAGGTAAAATTGCGGTTGCAAGATATGGAGGTATCTTCCGTGGATTGAAAGTCAAATTTGCTCAGGATAACGGAGCAGTTGGAGTCTTATTATATACTGATCCTGGTGATGATAACGGTATTACTCCTGCCAATGGATATAAGCAATATCCTAAGGGTCCTGCAAGACAAGAAAGTTCTGTTCAAAGAGGAAGTGTACAATTTTTAGGAGGTGAAGGTGCTGCTCCAGGAGATCCAACAACTCCAGGTTATGCTTCTAAGCCTGGTGCAGAAAGAAAAGATCCTTATACAAGTATTGGAAAAATTCCAGTATTACCTATTTCATATCGTGAAGTGAAACCTATCTTAGCTAAACTTAATGGACATGGTGTTCAAACAAAGGATAAAGAATGGAAGGGTGAACTTGAAGGATTTGATTATTCAACTGGTCCAAATTCTAATGTTACTTTGAACTTATACAGTGATCAAGTGTTTAACATCACTCCTTTATGGAATGTTTATGGTGAAATTAAAGGTGAAATTGAAGATGAAGTAATTATTATTGGAAATCATCGTGATGCTTGGATTAAAGGTGGAGCTGGAGATCCAAACTCTGGACTGGCAAGTCTTTTAGAAATTGCAAGAGCTTTAGGAGCTTTGAAAGATTCTGGATATAAATTTAAGAGAACTATTGTTTTAGCATCTTGGGATGGTGAAGAATATGGATTATTAGGATCTACAGAATTCGGTGAATACGCTGCAAAAAGATTACAGAAGGAAGTAATTGCTTATCTCAACCTCGATGTCAGTGCCGTTGGAAAGATTTTAAACCTTGAAGCAACTCCTACTTTAGATCATGTTATAAGAAAAGCACTTAAACAAGTTGATTACCCAGAAAAGGATGTTGGTACTCTTTATGACCATTTTGTTAAGGTGCGTAAAGATCGTATCAGAAACTTAGGTTCCGGTTCTGATTACACTGTGTTTGCCGAACATTTAGGAATTCCTTCACTTGACACTGGATTTGGAGGAGGAATTGATGCAGTTTATCATTATCATTCTAATTATGACTCCTTTCATTGGATTGAAAAATATGGAGACCCAAATTTTGTTTTTCATAATACCATTTCTAAATTCTTAGGTTTAGTTGCTTTGGAATTGAATGAACATCAAATTATTGATTATAAATTGCAGGATGTTTCTCGTGATTTATTGGTATACTTCAACCAAACAGTTGAAACTATTCCTAAGAAATGGCTTCATAGAGCAATTGGTAATGAAGAACTTTGGAAAGAATATTTAAACTATGATGAAGCACAAGAAGAATATGCCAATGAAGTCACTCAAGGTTATTATGATTTTGAACAAGAATTCCCCTTCCCAGAATTTTTGGTTGCTAAACAATGTAACCATATGAGAAGTATGAATATGGTTTCTGCTTTATCACATAAAAAGGGACTTTTAAAAGATTTTATTAACACTACCTATAATGATCTTTATATTTTAAATAACTCTTCTAAGATTTTTGATCAAACTTCCGAGTTACTCCAAGCAGAATATGACAATAGAGATTCTTTACACTGGTGGCAAAGAGTTCGTTTATTTTTCCAGATCAAGGGACACAATAAACATCTTCAATATTATGAAAGAAACTATTTACATCATAAAGGATTAGATACGAGAGAATGGTTCAAGCATATTATATTTGCAAGTGGAAGATACACGGGATATGCAGGACAAACCTTCCCCGGATTAAGAGAAGCAATTGAAGATGATGATTTTGAGAGATTGGTTCGTTGGCTTGGAATTGTTTCTAAATCGATAAGAAGAATCTCTGCTGGTTTAGCACTCCATTAAACCAAAGAAAGAAGAAAATATCACCGAAAAGATAAAATTTTTCACTGGAAAAATAAAAGTATACCAATTTTATGTCTCAGATATTATAAATATTTTTATTAAATGGCTAACATTTTTTATGTGTTAAGTTTGTAAGCGTCCCTGAAATATTTTTAGCGTCTTCATCAAGAATATTAACTATTCAGATTCACTGATAATTGTGTCCAATACAGTTCAAATTTCACTCATATGAGATGGGGCTGAGAAAATAATGAGCTGGTGTGCTCCTCTAGAGAAGATAATCGGCGAACAATGGCTCGTATTTTATGTAACACAAGTCGTAATTCTGCACCCTGGGGTTGATTGCGTTTTAGATTTCACTCGAGCTAAGTTTCAGTTTTTGACACACAAATTATGGCACAAGTATAAAACACGGGGAAATGAAGAATAGGAGAATCTTTGGATAGTTTGACTATGACTATCATAAATATAATATTAACTTAACTATTTTGAAAACTACCAAACAAAATCGACTGAAAAATAAAATGGGTGAAAAATTGGTTAAGTGTCCCATGACTCCTAAAACTGAGAAATTTGCCAAAATGCATACTCCTTCGTCAATTTCTTCTCCTTCTCTGGACCATAAAACAAAATTAAGGAAACTACAAGATGAAACTAATTGTGCTATATGTGAAGAACTTCTATCTGTTTTTCTTTCGGGGGAAGTTCTTGTTGAATTGGCTTGTGGAGATTTCTGTCATCTGTCATGCTATAACATTATCCTTCCTGAAGACAATGATGAATTACCCGAATGTCCTTCATGTCATTGCAAAACCAAGTCTATTAACGAAAGTTTCCATAAGGAATTGATTCTTACCAATTATTGTGATAACTCATCAATTACTTATCATACTCCTGAATACTCGGATTTGGAGATTGGACTAGATACCATCTCTACAACTTCGATTGCCTCAGATTTATATCAAGACAAGTCACTAGTCCATTTATCGGAGGATAATACAAGTGAAAATGACACTGTGAAGTTTAATTTTGAGATTCAGAATCCACAAGTTGATGAAATTACCAAGGAAGTTGTTGAAACTGACACCATTCTCATACAACGGGAGCTCAATGATCATCTTTCAGACTACTTAAACTATGAACCAGTCAATTTACTAATGTTTGATTACTTGAAAGTTGAAATTAACGGGAACCTATTAGGGGAGATGGAATGTTATCTTCTTGAAAATGGATTATTAGTTCTTGAACCTAATGAGAGACTCAATATCAAATTTGATATTGAAGATATTTGTGGGGTGGCGGAAACTTCATCCACTGAATTAACGTTGACTCTACGCAATGTGACCATTCCTGAAATAGTAATTCAAGCTCAAAGGTTTGTAAAAATTAAATGGGTACATTACATGCAACGACTATTGAATGATGATCTTACTCATGTCCCTAGTTTCCATATCACTACTACTGCTTGGGATCTTGTTTCTTCCAAGTTACGTAATATACAACAGGTTAACAGTTCCGATCAAGAAGAAGAATATATGGCATCGTTACTAGCAAATGACACTTTGCCATCTAATCTTATTATATGTGTAAATCTATTCAACAACACCGATTACGATAACTCGACCTATAAAACACAATTGGCAACCAGTTTACGTGGCTATTTATCGGCAATGAGACCAAAGGATAAACTTGGACTCATATTTATGGGTGTAGATGGATTAGGGAATATGTCTAAAGAAGGATCTTTCATGGGTTACGCGAATTCCAAATGGGATGGCTGGGACATAATAATTGGGGAACTAGAAGTCTTTACAAGTAAAGTTAAATTTGCTGGTACGTTATCTAATAGAGAACAGGAATTAATAGTTGGATTTACCAAATGCAAAAAGATCTTGAAATTCATCGATACTAAAGGGAGGGATAATAAGATAATAATAATAAGCTCATGCGGTGCAGGCGACGAAGAGCTTCAAGAGCAGACAAGAGCTTTGGCTCTGACTTTGACAGAAGGTCTATCTTCGGAGCTTGAATTCTAGTTTCAAGTTGATGATAGAGCCCCACTCCCCCTTCCTCCCAACACCATTGAAAAGATCTTTGTGGAGTGTCGAAGTGGTTCAAAGCTAAACTAAAGAGAACTTTGAAACCCCGTGGCTATTTGCAGAGAGACTTGCTGCTCTGGAACTTTAGCTCCCTCAGAAGTGCGAGGGTGCGAGGGTCCGTTGATCACCACTATGGAGATTTCAGGTACTGTACTCACTTTTTGTTACGATCTGTCCACGTCGACAGCTTGTGAAATAGAAATTGAATATATCTGTTAGATACGGATTGTAGAATAGAACACTGTTGATATAATATGTGAAAACTCATAACTTATAGGACCGTGCCTTTCGAAGAGTCTTGCGCTCCTTTGGTGCCTCTAGAGATCGGGAGACGTTAGACAAGTACCCAGCGGCTAGTCTATCAACGCCTGCATGTAGTGCGCTTCCTACTCACAAGATACTACTTGAACAGTCAGCCAAAGCTATTACATAACATCTTTAAATTAGTTCAGAAACTCTATTTCACATTATAGTTAAGTAGGTACCTCAAGTCAGCAGTTTATTTCTTCATTTGTATCAGAATTGATACCCTCTAAACTCACTGATATAAGTGTACTGCATACAGTGTGGTCTGATGTATGTTGGTTGCAATGAGCTGAAATTTGACACTCAGATGGGAGACAGATACGGAATTTCAACTTCATTGGTAGCTGAAACATGGGTAAAGAGAGGCCACTTTAGGGTATTAAATTGGCCACTTTTTGCGGGCTCTTCCATTTCGTTGAACGGTTTGTGGCTTGCTCTTCAGAATTCTCTGATTTCCCACATTACATAGAACAGCCCTCCGCGGGAGTCTCCAAGAAATGGTCCTAGCGGAGCTGGATAAGATGATGAGAATGACAAATGTTAGTGGGCTCCGCTATTTCTAGGGGCCATTGCGCGCCAAACTTAGGGGAGCTTTTGATGCTCAGTTTTCCGCTACTTGGGGAAAGCCACTGCATATTACTTGGCTTGCTGCGTTGCAACGAGGATGAGTCTTTACAGTAGAAGTACCCAACTGATACAGTCAATCTACTAAATATCTTTCTTTTCTTCTCCAAAATGAGAGTAAAATGCTGATGACTTAGTGGAACTCGTGCAATATGCACACGTGATCATTATATGAGAAGTTGTACAACCTGCATGTATTCTTGATGACACAAAACCTGCACAAGTACTTTCGATGAGTTCGCAGGACTCTCAAATGAAAAATTTCCATTCACCAATTCCTCTTAAAGCCAACTTCATCCCCACCTTATCATCATCTATAAACTATATTCAATATGAACAGAGGTAGAGGAGGATTCAGAGGAGGTCGTGGTGGTAGAACCGGACCTTCTCAATTTCAACAAGGCCCTCCTGATACCGTTTTAGAGATGGGAAGCTTCTTACAATCGTGTGAAGGAGATGTTGTATGCCGGTCCATCAACCCAAAGATCCCATACTTCAATGCACCAATCTACTTGGAGAATAAGACTCAAGTTGGTAAAGTGGATGAGATCTTAGGACCAATTAATGAAGTTTTCTTCACTATCAAGACATCCGAAGGTGTTCAATCCGGTTCTTTCAAAGTTGGTGACAAGTTTTATATCGCACCTGACAAGTTATTACCATTAGAAAGATTCTTACCTAAGCCTGCACAATTAGGACCAAAGCCTAAGAAGAAGTCCAGTGGAGGAGCCCGAGGCGGTTTTGGAGGTGCTAGAGGTGGTGCCAGAGGAGGTTTTGGAGGTAGAGGTGGAGCCAGAGGAGGTGCCAGAGGAGGTTTCAGTGGTGGTTCTCGTGGTGGGTTTGGTGGATCTCGTGGAGGTTCTCGTGGTGGATTTGGTGGTTCTTCCAGAGGAAGTTTTGGTGGCGCAAGAGGAGGTTCTCGTGGTGGGTTTGGAGGCTCTCGTGGTGGATCTAGAGGAGGACGTTTCTAAAACCACTGGTTTAAATTCATCTCCTGTTATCCGGTCTCCCGGTCCCTACTAGTAAGGATTCCCTGTGGTTCTTACTCATTGTACATTTTATATACATTCTATAGTGCTATACTTTATAATCTGACGCATGCTCGAGTTTGTTGTAGTCTTCCAGGAGTCTGGTTCCAGCTTAACGAAGCATGTGCGTAGCGTTCGAGATCGAAACTTTCTCTTTGAGGAACAAGAGCGGTAGTTCCCAAAAGTCTCTACGAAATTGTCCCAGAGAATTGGGACGTACTAGATCATTTCTGCTCTTTAGAACTGAGACTCTTCCATTGCTTCACTGCACTGAGGTGGGTAGAGTTTACTCAGCCGGAAATTATCAGTGTCAAGATGGTCACCACCTTTGCTGCGAAGCCATAACTGCCTTGGTATCCCCCGCCGCCAGCGCCGTAATTATGAACCAACCACAGATTTTCAGGGTCAGCTTCAACCCGTACGCCCCCTTCTCTTGCGGGTCTCAATCCTACATTGACTTTGGTCACATCAACAGTTGTTGGATTGTTATGAAACTTGGAATCAATGAGCTCGGGAACGTATTTGATCGCCCGTTCGATTATTCTATTGGTAAGCTCAACATCAGCTTCAACACTATCAACATTTTCCGACTTCAACCCTCCAATGATACAACCACCTTCTTTCCTGGGCATAAGGTAAAACAACTCGTCTGGAAATTCGGGTGCAAACCCGGATACTGTCACTTTATGGGGCGCATCGTTACTAACAAGAAGGGTTTGGCCTTTCACGGGATAATTTCGGTTCGAATCTTTGAATCCGCTAAGACTTGTGGCAAGTAGTCCTGTACAATTGATCACATAATCTGCTCCAAAGTGCAGTTTCACTTGGTGGATAGAATCAAAGCGCCTTGTCCTCTTCACAAGGATCCCACTTGCTAAACAATTCAGAAGCAAGTAATTGAGATAAATCAGAACCGATATCACCACCCCTTTAAACAGATACCCCACAGCAGTATCTTCAAGCAATTGATCGCTTGGGATTACTTCGAACTCGTGTACGAAATCCTTGTGCCATTTGATAAATTTCGAGCTGTCCTTACCATTGGCCACAAATGTTTCATTGGTAATAAATCCAAAAGATTTCCGGACCCAAACTCCAGATCTAGGGTCATTAGCAAGCTCTAAGAATTTGAGATATCCTGGTTTATCGTACGCTTGAAGAACGAGATCTTCATTGGAAGCTGCGGAATGCCAATTCGCTCCTGCAAATGGTGAAGTATATGTAATGTTTGTATCTCCTGGTAAATACTGAGCAGCGATAGTTACTTCAGCAGTTGGAAAAGCCTTTTTGATCTCAAGGGCAGTGGTAAGACCTGACACCCCAGCACCAAGTACAGTAATTGAAGCAGCCATAATCTCAGAGAGTCTTGAATTGGGTTGGAACTCAAGAGAAGGCAAGAGAACAAAAAAGACGAATAATCTAGTTAGCTCTCATTTTTGATCTTGAAGAAGAGATCTGGCTATGAAAAGACGAGCACGGAGCCACATTAAGTTGTGGTTGTGGTTGTGGTTTGGTTGAGGTTGTGTTGCTCTCCGTAATATTTAGGGATCTTGTCTATCATGGCAATTTTGATGCTATGCTCCACGATGACCAACTTAGAGAACCAGAATATCAACAGTCTATAAAAATTGACCTTATCTGAGTTTGTGTGGTGTCCTCTTGCTGAACTTACAGTGCAGAGACGATACAGATAGCCCCAGAATTGGAGAGGAGTTGTCTGGATGAGAATATCACCAATCCTGCATATTCTCCAATATTCACAGCATTATATTTCAGTCCCTTCATGTCCAAATTGGCTGGAAGAGAGTCAAATATTGATCAAATGAAGCCAATTGGTCACATGTAACATTGATACGCCAATATGAATCTATTTCGTTGTCAGATTTCACCGGGTTGAATCGACAGATGTAAGAGTACTGCATATAAAGTGTCAGAAAAGGTTCGGAGTTGAGTTTAGTGGCGTCTCAGCTGAAATTTAGGCGGTGTGGGTCCCAACGGTCGCTACTTGTGGCTACTCGTGGGGAGTACCTGCGAGGAGCTTACCTTGTGCTTTGGCATCAGAGTTTAAGGTATGCCGCAAGAACAACCTTCAATCAGGTTCTCCATTTAAGTGACCATTCACGTCGGAAAGATCACTGGAGATTACCGGACATTACTGGAGATCACTCGAGATCACTCAAGATCACTCAAGATCACTGCTGGGTATTCCGCATGAAGTACCTTCCATGTTTCGTCAACTTCAGTAGATCTCTCTCTCTCTCTCTCTTCTCGCTCATTCTATGACCCCACAACTCTGCAAGATAGCTAACCGCAACTCTCGATTACCATAGCTTACTGGCAAGAAAGTACTAGTAACCGAATTACTGAAGTAGAACCTTGGGAGTGTTACCACGTCCAATAATCCAGCTTCATTTATCATGGCATCGAAATGGTCCACTATCCTTGCGTTCATCAAAGCCATCTCCTCGGCATTTTGGTTCCTTCTCTCAATGTCAAATCTCTCCGCATCTGAACGCTTGAACGATCTCAAACTTTTTGGGGACAAATTCTGTACCACACGGTCCAATTTTGTGAATACAATGTCAAATGGAACTCCCTCGGTAATCATCATGTGGATAAGATTCATATCCACTTCATTGAATCCTACTGATCCATCCACCAACATGAAAACCGTTCGAAGATTTCTTCGCTTATGAATGTAATCAAGTACCACTTGGCCCTGTTCAATCCGACCAAATTGACCATATCCAGGGCTATCAATCACTCGTACTTTGTTATTGATATTGAAACAATTGAGGGTCTTGGTGTATCCTTCACGACGAGATACGAATGCAAATTTGGACTTGTCGTCACCAGTCTGCAGGTTGTGGAAAATCGTGTTAACGATCGAGGATTTCCCAACATTGGTATTTCCAACAAGGAGCACTTCAGGTAAGATTCTGAGGAGCGACGGTTTGATGCCAAAAGTCTTCTTCGGGATAACTACTGGCTTAGTCTTGTTGCGTCTGAAAGTATTTCTGGTGGGACCCTCGCTAAAATTCGCGCTAGGGTCACTAAAGTTTATGTGTAACTTCTCTAACTGAGTGGAGTTGGCACTAGAACTTCCTGAACTTGTAATCGATTTACCGTAATTATCACTATCTGTTTCCATTTCATCTTCCGGTCCAGTGCCATACATCTTTTGTAATCTCTCTTGTTGTAGAGTCTCATATTTAATATCGGGAATCTCCGAATACTTATCAAGAGTCCAATCCAAGTTGATCTTGGCACGATTGAAAAAGGATTGAGACCTAGTTATCTGTATAGAAGTCCATTCAGCATAGAGAGGATTACGGAAATGACTAGTCAACTTAGGTGGAGTTATGAGAAGTTTTGATGGATCTCGAGGAGGCAATCGATCAGTTCCCAGCACAGAGGAGCCACTAGGAAGTGATGAGCTGGTACTCACTAGCGGTTGCTTTGGAACCGCTTTAGGGATTGCTGCAAGTAAGTAATCTATATTAGGTCTTGCTGCCTGTCGCACTGTCAATGATGGATACATCTTGCGGAAGAACAAAACAGTTAGATGTGATCCAAGATGAAGAAGAAAATGAAGAAGAAATAAGAAGAGGATGGGCCATCGATCCACTTCTTCGCGCAAAACTCGTCTCTTGTAATGTGCTAAACTGTCTGTCTCTGGCGGACAATTGGTGGAGCGCGGAAGGAGCTTTTACTGAGAACCAAGCGTGCATTGCGAGGGAAAACTGCCTAAAGACGGAACCAATTAGATCAGAGCCTCCATACTCCTCAAATTGGGGAACAATATTCTTCAAAAATCTTGCAACAGCTCCAGTAGGGCTATGTCAAGGGTAGTTCCACAAGGAATACTCCCTGAAAATTTTTTAACTCTAGATGGTATCGCTCATGGACCATCTAGGAAGCTCACTGCTAGAACCAGCCTGCGATACTTGAATATTCCCCACCCCTACCTTCCCCTAAGGCTCCCTACTTCGCGAGTCTCGTGCTCTCTGCTCTCTATAAATGGTGGCTCTCCGCGCTCCTCAAAAAAACTCAATCTCACATTGCTCGACTTCAAATCAAGCTCTGTCTGATCAGTTAGAGTGGTAATAGGCTCTGTAATCATCATTGGATGACATACTAAAAACAAAACACAGTTCTGAGTCTGATTTAAATAGAAAGAGAACATCATGGTATCTCTCCGTATTCCGGTCCTAGTGGGTAAGTATCTAATAGAGGCAGACATAGCTCCCTTGTAATTGAATGGTGCCAGTAACGATAAGATCCTGTCTTGGTATAATCGAGCCAAACTGCCAGCGAACTGTAGAAGTCTTTCGATGTGCACAGATGGCTTTTTGATAGACTTAGCATGTCTGACCCTTCTTTGTTTCAGCATTGACTACTCTCTTTAGTTTCCGAGGTACCCTATATCTCTAATTGTTGGCTCTCTACTGATCCTCTCATGCTAGAAAGCATTTGCTCTGGTTCTTCTTACTAACTCCGGTCTAGCTTTTGTGGTCTCATTAGTACCGGCTGCCTACTTAGGGTTTGCGCTGGTGCTGTTACAAGGGTACGATAAGCTCTCCCATTTCTTGGTGTTTCTTGTACTCACGAGTGAATTCTACTTCATCTTCGATACCAATCACAAATCGTTGAAGACTCTCCGTTATATAACCTTCATTGTCTGCACCGTGGTGAGCTCTGTACTTCTGGAGGTGGTGCAAAGTTTAGTAAACTCATCACGAGTGTTTGATGTTTACGATATTGTCGCTAATGTTTTAGGGAGCTTGGTAGGGTTGGCGCTAAGTTCTGGGTTTGATATTTGGGTCGCAAAGAAAAGACGTCGCAACAGATACCGTCAAGTTAGGGGTGGTGGCACTGAAGAAGGAGAAGAAGAAAGAGAATCAATAGTGATGGAGGATATGGAGACAGAGAGAGCGATTGGGACCGATGGTACTCTGGGAGGGTGATCGGTCAAGAACTTAACCAGTGATGAAAGCAGCTGCAAAATCCTGGACACTATTATGAACTGTAGGAGCAATGAGTCAGTCGTTGGATCCCAGTTTCCTCTAACATTTAGCAAATACTGACTTACAATTAAAAAATCGTCTTCAATCAAACATTTGTCAATTCACCGTATAAACACCATTCCGTTTGGGCTATTTCATGGAGACTCCTATGGTGAGATATT